>CAXIWQ010000322.1:0-248577 GCA_964036275.1 Litoditis marina | reverse complement strand
AATCGTTTGTTCTGCTCAGATCAGCTAACTGTTTTTCCAGAACAGGAAAGTCTCATTGACATCCGATCCACACTCGAGCAAAACCACTTTTCTGCCCTACTAGGGCAGAATGAGTGAACAAACTCTTTGTTTCCATAGGAAACGAAACTAGGTTCTGTTCACACCAGTTTCTGCCCTACTAGGGCAAGAATCGTTTGTTCTGCTCAGATCAGCTAACTGTTTTTCCAGAACAGGAAAGTCTCATTGACATCCGATCCACACTCGAGCAAAACCACTTTTCTGCCCTACTAGGGCAGAATGAGTGAACAAAATCTGTTTCCTCGTAGGATACAGAACGTTGTTCTCTCCGAACCATTTTGCTGCCCTACTAGGGCAGAATAGTTTGCTAACTGTTTTTCCAGAACAGGAAAGTCTCATCGACATCCGATCCACACTCGAGCAAAACCACTTTTCTGCCCTACTAGGGCAGAATCGTTTGTTCTGCTCAGATCAGCTAACTGTTTTTCCAGAACAGGAAAGTCTCATTGACATCCGATCCACACTCGAGCAAAACCACTTTTCTGCCCTACTAGGGCAGAATGAGTGAACAAAATCTGTTTTCTCGTAGGATACGGAACGCTGTTCTCTCCGAACCATTTTGCTGCCCTACTAGGGCAGAATAGTTTGCTAACTGTTTTTCCAGAACAGGAAAGTCTCATCGACATCCGATCCACACTCGAGCAAAACCACTTTTCTGCCCTACTAGGGCAGAGTAGTTTGTTCTGCTCAGATCAGCTAACTGTTTTTCCAGAACAGGAAAGTATCATCGACATCCAATCCACACTCGAGCAAAACCACTTTTCTGTCCTACTAGGCCAGAATGAGTGAACAAAATCTGTTTCCTCGTAGGATAAGGAACGTTGTTCTCTCCGAACCATTTTGCCGCCTTACTAGGGCAGAATCGTTTGCTCTGCTCAGATCAGCTAACTGTTTTTCCAGAACAGGAAAGTCTTATTGACATCCGATCCACACTCGAGCAAAACCACTCTTCTGCCCTACTAGGGCAGAATGAGTGAGCAAACTCTTTGTTTTCATAGGAAACGGAACGAGGTTCTGTTCACACCGGTTTCTGCCCTACTAGGGCAGAATCGTTTGTTCTGCTCAGATCAGCTAACTGTTTTTCCAGAACAGGAAAGTCTCATTGACATCCGATCCACACTCGAGCAAAACCACTTTTCTGCCCTACTAGGGCAGAATGAGTGAACAAAATCAGTTTTCTCGTAGGATACGGAACGCTGTTCTCTCCGAACCATTTTGCTGCCCTACTAGGCAGAATCGTTTGCTCTGCTCAGATCAGCTAACTGTTTTTCCAGAACAGGAAAGTCTTATTGACATCCGATCCACACTCGAGCAAAACCACTCTTCTGCCCTACTAGGGCAGAATGAGTGAGCAAACTCTTTGTTTTCATAGGAAACGGAACGAGGTTCTGTTCACACCGGTTTCTGCCCTACTAGGGCAGAATCGTTTGTTCTGCTCAGATCAGCTAACTGTTTTTCCAGAACAGGAAAGTCTCATTGACATCCGATCCACACTCGAGCAAAACCACTTTTCTGCCCTACTAGGGCAGAATGAGTGAACAAAATCTGTTTCCTCGTAGGATACGGAACGTTGTTTTTCCTGCCCTGCCCTACTAGGGCAGAATCGTGTGTTCTGCTCAGATCAGCTAACTGTTTTTCCAGAACAGGAAAGTCCAATCGACATCCAATCCACACTTGAGAAAAACCACTTTTCTGCCCTACTAGGGCAGAATGAGTGAACAAACTCTTTGTTTTCATAGGAAACGGAACGAGGTTCTGTTCACACCACTTTTCTGCCCTACTAGGGCAAAATCGTTTGTTCTGCTCAGATCAGCTAATTGTTTTTCCAGAACAGGAAAGTCTAATCGACATCCAATCCACACTTGAGAAAAACCACTTTTCTGCCCTACTAGGCCAGAATGAGTGAACAAAATTATTGTTTTCATAGGAAACGAAACGAAGTTCGTTCACACCACTTTTCTGCCCTACTAGGCAGAATGAGTGAACAAATTCTGTTTCCTCGTAGGATACGGAACGTTGTTCCCTCCGAACCATTTTGCTGCCCTACTAGGGCAGAATAGTTTGTTCTGCTCAAATCAGCTAACTGTTTTTCCAGAACAAGAAAGTCTAATCGACATCCAATCCACACTTAAGCAAAACCACTTTTCTGCCCTACTAGGGCAGAATGAGTGAACAAAATCTTTGTTCTCATAGGAAACGGAACGAGGTTCTGTTCACACCAGTTTCTGCCCTACTAGGGCAGAATGAGTGAACAAACTCTTTGTTTTCATAGGAAACGGAACGAGGTTCTGTTCACACCAGTTCCTGCCCTACTAGGGCAGAATCGTGTGTTCTGCTCAGATCAGCTAACTGTTTTTCCAGAACAGGAAAGTCTCATTGACATCCGATCCTCACTCAAGCAAAACCACTTTTCTGCCCTACTAGGGCAGAATGAGTGAACAAACTCTTTGTTTTCATAGGAAACGGAACGAGGTTCTGTTCACACCAGTTTCTGCCCTACTAGGGCAGAATCGTGTGTTCTGCTCAGATCAGCTAACTGTTTTTCCAGAACAGGAAAGTCTCATTGACATCCGATCCTCACTCAAACAAAACCACTTTTCTGCCCTACTAGGGCAGAATGAGTGAACAAAATCTTTGTTTTCATAGGAAACGAACGAGGTTCTGTTCACACCACTTTTCTGCCCTACTAGGGCAGAATGAGTGAACAAAATCTGTTTCTTCGTAGGATACGGAACGTTATTCTCTCCGAACCATTTTGCTGCCCTACTAGGGCAGAATAGTTTGTTCTGCTCAGATCAGCTAACTGTTTTTCCAGAACAAGAAAGTCTAATCGACATCCAATCCACACTTAAGCAAAATGGTTCTCCGAACCATTTTGCTGCCCTACTAGGACAGAACATCTGCTCAGATCAGCTAACTGTTTTTCCAGAACACGGAAGTCTAATCGACATCCAATCCACACTTGAGCAAAACCATTTTTCTGCCCTACTAGGGCAGAATGAGTGAACAAACTCTTTGTTTTCATAGGAAACGGAACGAGGTTCTGTTCACACTACTTTTCTGCCCTACTAGGGCAGAATGAGTGAACAAAATCTGTTTCCTTGTAGGATACGGAACGTTGTTTTCTCCAAACCATTTTGCTGCCCTACTAGGACAGAACAGTTTGTTCTGCTCAGATCAGCTAACTGTTTTTCCAGAACACGGAAGTCTAATCGACATCCAATCCACACTCGAGCAAAACCAGAATGAGTGAACAAAATCTGTTTCCTCGTAGGATACGGAACGTTGTTTTCTCCAAACCATTTTGCTGCCCTACTAGGGCAGAACAGTTTGTTCTGCTCAGATCAGCTAACTGTTACTCCAGAACACGGAAGTCTAATCGACATCCAATCCACACTTGAGCAAAACCATTTTTCTGCCCTACTAGGGCAGAATGAGTGAACAAACTCTTTGTTTTCATAGGAAACGGAACGAGGTTCTGTTCACACTACTTTTCTGCCCTACTAAGGCAGAATGAGTGAACAAAATCTGTTTCCTTGTAGGATACGGAACGTTGTTTTCTCCAAACCATTTTGCTGCCCTACTAGGACAGAACAGTTTGTTCTGCTCAGATCAGCTAACTGTTTTTCCAGAACACGGAAGTCTAATCGACATCCAATCCACACTCGAGCAAAACCAGAATGAGTGAACAAAATCTGTTTCCTCGTAGGATACGGAACGTTGTTTTCTCCAAACCATTTTGCTGCCCTACTAGGGCAGAACAGTTTGTTCTGCTCAGATCAGCTAACTGTTTTTCCAGAACACGGAAGTCTAATCGACATCCAATCCACACTTGAGCAAAACCACTTTTCTGCCCTACTAGGGCAAAATGAGTGAACAAACTCTTTGTTTTCATAGGAAACGGAACGAGGTTCGGTTCACACTACTTTTCTGCCCTACTAGGGCAGAATGAGTGAACAAAATCTGTTTCCTCGTAGGATACGGAACGTTGTTTTCTCCGAACCATTTTGCTGCCCTACTAGGACAGAACAGTTTGTTCTGCTCAGATCAGCTAACGGTTTTTCCAGAACACGGAAGTCTAATCGACATCCAATCCACACTTGAGAAAAACCACTTTTCTGCCCTACTAGGGCAGAATGAGTGAACAAACTCTTTGTTTTCATAGGAAACGGAACGAGGTTCTGTTCACACTACTTTTCTGCCCTACTAGGGCAGAATGAGTGAACAAAATCTGTTTCCTCGTAGGATACGGAACGTTGTTCTCTCCGAACCATTCTGCTGCCCTACTAGGGCAGAATAGTTTGTTCTGCTCAGATCAGCTAACTGTTTCTCCAGAACAAGAAAGTCTAATCGACATCCGATCCACACTTAAGCAAAACCACTTTTCTGCCCTACTAGGGCAGAATGAGTAAACAAACTCTTTGTTTTCATAGGAAACGGAACGTTGTTCTCTCCAAACCATTTTGCTGCCCTACTAGGGCAGAATAGTTTGTTCTGCTCAGATCAGCTAACTGTTTTTCCAGAAGACGGAAGTCTAATCGACATCCAATCCACACTTGAGCAAACCACTTTTCTGCCCTACTAGGGCAGAATGAGTGAACAAACTCTTTGTTTTCATAGGAAACGGAACGAGATTCTGTTCACACTACTTTTCTGCCCTACTAGGGCAGAATGAGTGAACAAAATCTGTTTCCTCGTAGGATACTGAACGTTGTTTTCCCCGAACCATTTTGCTGCCCTAATAGGGCAGAACAGTTTGTTCTGCTCAGATCAGCTAACTGTTTTTCCAGAACACGGAAGTCTAATCGACATCCAATCCACACTTGAGAAAAACCACTTTTCTGCCCTACTAGGGCAGAATGAGTGAACAAACTCTTGTTTTCATAGGGAACGGAACGAGGTTCTGTTCACACCAGTTCCTGCCCTACTAGGGCAAAATCGTTTGTTCTGCTCAGATCAGCTAACTGTTTTTCCAGATCAGGAAAGTCTAATCGACATCCAATCCACACTTGAGCAGAACCACTTTTCTGCCCTACTAGGGCAGAATGAGTGAACAAACTCTTTGTTTTCATAGGAAACGGAACGAGGTTCGGTTCACACTACTTTTCTGCCCTACTAGGGCAGAATGAGTGAACAAAATCTGTTTCCTCGTAGGATACGGAACGTTGTTTTCTCAGAACCATTTTGCTGCCCTACTAGGGCAGAACAGTTTGTTCTGCTCAGATCAGCTAACGGTTTTTCCAGAACAGTTCCTGCCATACTAGGGCAAAATCGTTTGTTCTGCTCAGATCAGCTAACTGTTTTTCCAGAACAGGAAAGTCTAATCGACATCCAATCCACACTTGAGAAAAACCACTTTTCTGCCCTACTAGGGCAGAATGAGTGAACAAACTCTTTGTTTTCATAGGAAACGGAACGAGGTTCTGTTCACACCACTTTTCTGCCCTACTAGGGCAAAATCGTTTGTTCTGCTCAGATCAGCTAACTGTTTTTCCAGAACAGGAAAGTCTAATCGACATCCAATCCACACTTGAGAAAAACCACTTTTCTGCCCTACTAGGCCAGAATGAGTGAACAAAATTATTGTTTTCATAGGAAACGAAACGAAGTTCGTTCACACCACTTTTCTGCCCTACTAGGGCAGAATGAGTGAACAAATTCTGTTTCCTCGTAGGATACGGAACGTTGTTCCCTCCGAACCATTTTGCTGCCCTACTAGGGCAGAATAGTTTGTTCTGCTCAGATCAGCTAACTGTTTTTCCAGAACAAGAAAGTCTAATCGACATCCAATCCACACTTAAGCAAAACCACTTTTCTGCCCTACTAGGGCAGAATGAGTGAACAAACTCTTTGTTTTCATAGGAAACGGAACGAGGTTCTGTTCACACCACTTTTCTGCCCTACTAGGGCAGTATGAGTAAACAAAATCTGTTTCCTCGTAGGATACGGAACGTTGTATTCTCCAAACCATTTTGCTGCCCTACTAGGGCAGAACAGTTTGTTCTGCTCAGATCAGCTAACTGTTTTTCCAGAACACGGAAGTCTAATCGACATCCAATCCACACTCGAGCAAAACCAGAATGAGTGAACAAAATCTGTTTCCTCGTAGGATACGGAACGTTGTTTTCTCCAAACCATTTTGCTGCCCTACTAGGGCAGAACAGTTTGTTCTGCTCAGATCAGCTAACTGTTTTTTCCAGAACACGGAAGTCTAATCGACATCCAATCCACACTTGAGCAAAACCACTTTTCTGCCCTACTAGGGCAGAATGAGTGAACAAACTCTTTGTTTTCATAGGAAACGGAACGAGGTTCGGTTCACACTACTTTTCTGCCCTACTAGGGCAGAATGAGTGAACAAAATCTGTTTCCTCGTAGGATACGGAACGTTGTTTTCTCCGAACCATTTTGCTGCCCTACTAGGGCAGAACAGTTTGTTCTGCTCAGATCAGCTAACTGTTTTTCCAGAACACGGAAGTCTAATTGACATCCAATCCACACTTGAGAAAAACCACTTTTCTGCCCTACTAGGGCAGAATGAGTGAACAAACTCTTTGTTTTCATAGGAAACGGAACGAGGTTCGGTTCACACTACTTTTCTGCCCTACTAGGGCAGAATGAGTGAACAAAATCTTTGTTTTCATAGGAAACGGAACGAGGTTCTGTTCACACCAGTTCCTGCCCTACTAGGGCAGAATCGTTTGTTCTGCTCAGATCAGCTAACTGTTTTTCCAGAACACGAAAGTCTAATCGACATCCAATCCACACTTGAGAAAAACCACTTTTCTGCCCTACTAGGGCAGAATGAGTGAACAAACTCTTTGTTTTCATAGGAAACGGAACGAGGTTCGGTTCACACTACTTTTCTGCCCTACTAGGGCAGAATGAGTGAACAAAATCTGTTTCCTCGTAGGATACGGAACGTTGTTCTCTCCGAACCATTTTGCTGCCCCACTAGGGCAGAATAGTTTGTTCTGCTCAGATCAGCTAATTGTTTTTCCAGAACAGGAAAGTCTCATTGACATCCGATTCACACTCGAGCAAAACCACTTTTCTGCCCTACTAGGCCAGAATGAGTGAAAAAAATCTGTTTCCTCGTAGGATACGGAATCTTGTTCTCTCCGAACCATTTTGCTGCCCTACTAGGGCAGAATAGTTTGTTCTGCTCAGATCAGCTAACTGTTTTTCCAGAACAGGAAAGTCTAATCGACATCCGATCCACACTTAAGCAAAACCACTTTTCTGCCCTACTAGGGCAGAATGAGTAAACAAACTCTTTGTTTTCATAGGAAACGGAACGAGGTTCTGTTCACACCAGTTTCTGCCCTACTAGGGCAGAATAGTTTGTTCTGCTCAGATCAGCTAACTGTTTTTTTAGAACACGGAAGTCTAATCGACATCCAATCCACACTCGAGCAAAACCACTTTTCTGCCCTACTAGGGCAGAATGAGTGAACAAAATCTGTTTCCTCGTAGGATACGGAACGTTGTTCTCTCCGAACCATTTTGCTGCCCTACTAGGGCAGAATAGTTTGTTCTGCTCAGATCAGCTAACTGTTTTTCCAGAACACGGAAGTCTAATCGACATCCAATCCACACTTGAGAAAAACCACTTTTCTGCCCTACTAGGGCAGAATGAGTGAACAAACTCTTTGTTTTCATAGAAAACGGAACGAGGTTCGGTTCACACTACTTTTCTGCCCTACTAGGGCAGAATGAGTGAACAAAATCTTTGTTTTCATAGGAAACGGAACGAGGTTCTGTTCACACCAGTTCCTGCCCTACTAGGGCAGAATCGTTTGTTCTGCTCAGATCAGCTAACTGTTTTTCCAGAACACGGAAGTCTAATCGACATCCAATCCACACTTGAGAAAAACCACTTTTCTGCCCTACTAGGGCAGAATAAGTGAACAAACTCTTTGTTTTCATAGGAAACGGAACGAGGTTCGGTTCACACTACTTTTCTGCCCTACTAGGGCAGAATGAGTGAACAAAATCTGTTTCCTCGTAGGATACGGAACGTTGTTCTCTCCGAACCATTTTGCTGCCCCACTAGGGCAGAATAGTTTGTTCTGCTCAGATCAGCTAACTGTTTTTCCAGAACAGGAAAGTCTCATTGACATCCGATTCACACTCGAGCAAAACCACTTTTCTGCCCTACTAGGGCAGAATGAGTGAACAAATTCTGTTTCCTCGTAGGATACGGAACGTTGTTCCCTCCGAACCATTTTGCTGCCCTACTAGGGCAGAATAGTTTGTTCTGCTCAGATCAGCTAACTGTTTTTCCAGAACAGGAAAGTCTAATCGACATCCGATCCACACTTAAGCAAAACCACTTTTCTGCCCTACTAGGGCAGAATGAGTGAACAAACTCTTTGTTTTCATAGGAAACGGAACGAGGTTCTGTTCACACCACTTTTCTGCCCTACTAGGGCAGAATGAGTGAACAAAATCTGTTTCCTCGTAGGGTACGGAACGTTCTTCTCTCCGAACCATTTTGCTGCCCTACTAGGGCAGAATAGTTTGTTCTGCTCAGATCAGCTAACTGTTTTTCCAGAACAGGAAAGTCTCATTGACATCCAATCCACACTTAAGCAAAATGGTTCTCCGAACCATTTTGCTGCCCTACTAGGGCAGAACATCTGCTCAGATCAGCTAACTGTTTTTCCAGAACACGAAAGTCTAATCGACATCCAATCCACACTTGAGAAAAACCACTTTTCTGCCCTACTAGGGCAGAATGAGTGAACAAACTCTTTGTTTTCATAGGAAACGGAACGAGGTTCGGTTCACACTACTTTTCTGCCCTACTAGGGCAGAATGAGTGAACAAAATCTGTTTCCTCGTAGGATACGGAACGTTGTTCTCTCCGAACCATTTTGCTGCCCCACTAGGGCAGAATAGTTTGTTCTGCTCAGATCAGCTAATTGTTTTTCCAGAACAGGAAAGTCTCATTGACATCCGATTCACACTCGAGCAAAACCACTTTTCTGCCCTACTAGGCCAGAATGAGTGAAAAAAATCTGTTTCCTCGTAGGATACGGAATCTTGTTCTCTCCGAACCATTTTGCTGCCCTACTAGGGCAGAATAGTTTGTTCTGCTCAGATCAGCTAACTGTTTTTCCAGAACAGGAAAGTCTAATCGACATCCGATCCACACTTAAGCAAAACCACTTTTCTGCCCTACTAGGGCAGAATGAGTAAACAAACTCTTTGTTTTCATAGGAAACGGAACGAGGTTCTGTTCACACCAGTTTCTGCCCTACTAGGGCAGAATAGTTTGTTCTGCTCAGATCAGCTAACTGTTTTTTTAGAACACGGAAGTCTAATCGACATCCAATCCACACTCGAGCAAAACCACTTTTCTGCCCTACTAGGGCAGAATGAGTGAACAAACTCTTTGTTTTCATAGGAAACGGAACGAGATTCTGTTCACACTACTTTTCTGCCGTACTAGGGCAGAATGAGTGAACAAAATCTGTTTCCTCGTAGGATACGGAACGTTGTTTTCCCCGAACCATTTTGCTGCCCTAATAGGGCAAAACAGTTTGTTCTGCTCAGATCAGCTAACTGTTTTTCCAGAACACGGAAGTCTAATCGACATCCAATCCACACTTGAGAAAAACCACTTTTCTGCCCTATTAGGGCAGAATGAGTGAACAAACTCTTTGTTTTTATAGGAAACGGAACGTTCACACCAGTTCCTGCCCTACTAGGGCAGAATCGTTTGTTCTGCTCAGATCAGCTAACTGTTTTTCCAGAACAGGAAAGTCTCATTGACATCCGATCCTCACTCAAGCAAAACCACTTTTCTGCCCTACCAGGCCAGAATGAGTGAACAAAATCTTTGTTTTCATAGGAAACGAAACGAGGTTCTGTTCACACCACTTTTCTGCCCTACTAGGGCAGAATGAGTGAACAAAATCTGTTTCCTCGTAGGATACGGAACGTTGTTCTCTCCGAACCATTTTGCTGCCCTACTAGGGCAGAATAGTTTGTTCTGCTCAGATCAGCTAACTGTTTTTCCAGAACACGGAAGTCTAATCGACATCCAATCCACACTTGAGAAAAACCACTTTTCTGCCCTACTAGGGCAGAATGAGTGAACAAACTCTTTGTTTTCATAGAAAACGGAACGAGGTTCGGTTCACACTACTTTTCTGCCCTACTAGGGCAGAATGAGTGAACAAAATCTTTGTTTTCATAGGAAACGGAACGAGGTTCTGTTCACACCAGTTCCTGCCCTACTAGGGCAGAATCGTTTGTTCTGCTCAGATCAGCTAACTGTTTTTCCAGAACACGGAAGTCTAATCGACATCCAATCCACACTTGAGAAAAACCACTTTTCTGCCCTACTAGGGCAGAATAAGTGAACAAACTCTTTGTTTTCATAGGAAACGGAACGAGGTTCGGTTCACACTACTTTTCTGCCCTACTAGGGCAGAATGAGTGAACAAAATCTGTTTCCTCGTAGGATACGGAACGTTGTTCTCTCCGAACCATTTTGCTGCCCCACTAGGGCAGAATAGTTTGTTCTGCTCAGATCAGCTAACTGTTTTTCCAGAACAGGAAAGTCTCATTGACATCCGATTCACACTCGAGCAAAACCACTTTTCTGCCCTACTAGGGCAGAATGAGTGAACAAATTCTGTTTCCTCGTAGGATACGGAACGTTGTTCCCTCCGAACCATTTTGCTGCCCTACTAGGGCAGAATAGTTTGTTCTGCTCAGATCAGCTAACTGTTTTTCCAGAACAGGAAAGTCTCATTGACATCCAATCCACACTTAAGCAAAATGGTTCTCCGAACCATTTTGCTGCCCTACTAGGGCAGAACATCTGCTCAGATCAGCTAACTGTTTTTCCAGAACACGAAAGTCTAATCGACATCCAATCCACACTTGAGAAAAACCACTTTTCTGCCCTACTAGGGCAGAATGAGTGAACAAACTCTTTGTTTTCATAGGAAACGGAACGAGGTTCGGTTCACACTACTTTTCTGCCCTACTAGGGCAGAATGAGTGAACAAAATCTGTTTCCTCGTAGGATACGGAACGTTGTTCTCTCCGAACCATTTTGCTGCCCCACTAGGGCAGAATAGTTTGTTCTGCTCAGATCAGCTAATTGTTTTTCCAGAACAGGAAAGTCTCATTGACATCCGATTCACACTCGAGCAAAACCACTTTTCTGCCCTACTAGGCCAGAATGAGTGAAAAAAATCTGTTTCCTCGTAGGATACGGAATCTTGTTCTCTCCGAACCATTTTGCTGCCCTACTAGGGCAGAATAGTTTGTTCTGCTCAGATCAGCTAACTGTTTTTCCAGAACAGGAAAGTCTAATCGACATCCGATCCACACTTAAGCAAAACCACTTTTCTGCCCTACTAGGGCAGAATGAGTAAACAAACTCTTTGTTTTCATAGGAAACGGAACGAGGTTCTGTTCACACCAGTTTCTGCCCTACTAGGGCAGAATAGTTTGTTCTGCTCAGATCAGCTAACTGTTTTTTTAGAACACGGAAGTCTAATCGACATCCAATCCACACTCGAGCAAAACCACTTTTCTGCCCTACTAGGGCAGAATGAGTGAACAAACTCTTTGTTTTCATAGGAAACGGAACGAGATTCTGTTCACACTACTTTTCTGCCGTACTAGGGCAGAATGAGTGAACAAAATCTGTTTCCTCGTAGGATACGGAACGTTGTTTTCCCCGAACCATTTTGCTGCCCTAATAGGGCAAAACAGTTTGTTCTGCTCAGATCAGCTAACTGTTTTTCCAGAACACGGAAGTCTAATCGACATCCAATCCACACTTGAGAAAAACCACTTTTCTGCCCTATTAGGGCAGAATGAGTGAACAAACTCTTTGTTTTTATAGGAAACGGAACGTTCACACCAGTTCCTGCCCTACTAGGGCAGAATCGTTTGTTCTGCTCAGATCAGCTAACTGTTTTTCCAGAACAGGAAAGTCTCATTGACATCCGATCCTCACTCAAGCAAAACCACTTTTCTGCCCTACCAGGCCAGAATGAGTGAACAAAATCTTTGTTTTCATAGGAAACGAAACGAGGTTCTGTTCACACCACTTTTCTGCCCTACTAGGGCAGAATGAGTGAACAAAATCTGTTTCCTCGTAGGATACGGAACGTTGTTCTCTCCGAACCATTTTGCTGCCCTACTAGGGCAGAATAGTTTGTTCTGCTCAGATCAGCTAACTGTTTTTCCAGAACACGGAAGTCTAATCGACATCCAATCCACACTTGAGAAAAACCACTTTTCTGCCCTACTAGGGCAGAATGAGTGAACAAACTCTTTGTTTTCATAGAAAACGGAACGAGGTTCGGTTCACACTACTTTTCTGCCCTACTAGGGCAGAATGAGTGAACAAAATCTTTGTTTTCATAGGAAACGGAACGAGGTTCTGTTCACACCAGTTCCTGCCCTACTAGGGCAGAATCGTTTGTTCTGCTCAGATCAGCTAACTGTTTTTCCAGAACACGGAAGTCTAATCGACATCCAATCCACACTTGAGAAAAACCACTTTTCTGCCCTACTAGGGCAGAATAAGTGAACAAACTCTTTGTTTTCATAGGAAACGGAACGAGGTTCGGTTCACACTACTTTTCTGCCCTACTAGGGCAGAATGAGTGAACAAAATCTGTTTCCTCGTAGGATACGGAACGTTGTTCTCTCCGAACCATTTTGCTGCCCCACTAGGGCAGAATAGTTTGTTCTGCTCAGATCAGCTAACTGTTTTTCCAGAACAGGAAAGTCTCATTGACATCCGATTCACACTCGAGCAAAACCACTTTTCTGCCCTACTAGGGCAGAATGAGTGAACAAATTCTGTTTCCTCGTAGGATACGGAACGTTGTTCCCTCCGAACCATTTTGCTGCCCTACTAGGGCAGAATAGTTTGTTCTGCTCAGATCAGCTAACTGTTTTTCCAGAACAGGAAAGTCTAATCGACATCCGATCCACACTTAAGCAAAACCACTTTTCTGCCCTACTAGGGCAGAATGAGTGAACAAACTCTTTGTTTTCATAGGAAACGGAACGAGGTTCTGTTCACACCACTTTTCTGCCCTACTAGGGCAGAATGAGTGAACAAAATCTGTTTCCTCGTAGGGTACGGAACGTTCTTCTCTCCGAACCATTTTGCTGCCCTACTAGGGCAGAATAGTTTGTTCTGCTCAGATCAGCTAACTGTTTTTCCAGAACAAGAAAGTCTAATCGACATCCAATCCACACTTAAGCAAAATGGTTCTCCGAACCATTTTGCTGCCCTACTAGGGCAGAACATCTGCTCAGATCAGCTAACTGTTTTTCCAGAACACGGAAGTCTAATCGACATCCAATCCACACTTGAGCAAAACCACTTTTCTGCCCTACTAGGGCAGAATGAGTGAACAAACTCTTTGTTTTCATAGGAAACGGAACGAGGTTCTGTTCACACTACTTTTCTGCCCTACTAGGGCAGTATGAGTAAACAAAATCTGTTTCCTCGTAGGATACGGAACGTTGTTTTCTCCGAACCATTTTGCTGTCCTACTAGGGCAGAACAGTTTGTTCTGCTCAGATCAGCTAACTGTTTTTCCAGAACACGGAAGTCTAATCGACATCCAATCCACACTTGAGAAAAACCACTTTTCTGCCCTACTAGGACAGAATGAGTGAACAAACTCTTTGTTTTCATAGGAAACGGAACGAGGTTCGGTTCACACTACTTTTCTGCCCTACTAGGGCAGAATGAGTGAACAAAATCTTTGTTTTCATAGGAAACGGAACGAGGTTCTGTTCACACCAGTTCCTGCCCTACTAGGGCAGAATCGTTTGTTCTGCTCAGATCAGCTAACTGTTTTTCCAGAACACGGAAGTCTAATCGACATCCAATCCACACTTGAGAAAAACCACTTTTCTGCCCTACTAGGGCAGAATAAGTGAACAAACTCTTTGTTTTCATAGGAAACGGAACGAGGTTCGGTTCACACTACTTTTCTGCCCTACTAGGGCAGAATGAGTGAACAAAATCTGTTTCCTCGTAGGATACGGAACGTTGTTCTCTCCGAACCATTTTGCTGCCCCACTAGGGCAGAATAGTTTGTTCTGCTCAGATCAGCTAACTGTTTTTCCAGAACAGGAAAGTCTCATTGACATCCGATTCACACTCGAGCAAAACCACTTTTCTGCCCTACTAGGGCAGAATGAGTAAACAAACTCTTTGTTTTCATAGGAAACGGAACGAGGTTCTGTTCACACCAGTTTCTGCCCTACTAGGGCAGAATAGTTTGTTCTGCTCAGATCAGCTAACTGTTTTTTTAGAACACGGAAGTCTAATCGACATCCAATCCACACTCGAGCAAAACCACTTTTCTGCCCTACTAGGGCAGAATGAGTGAACAAACTCTTTGTTTTCATAGGAAACGGAACGAGATTCTGTTCACACTACTTTTCTGCCGTACTAGGGCAGAATGAGTGAACAAAATCTGTTTCCTCGTAGGATACGGAACGTTGTTTTCCCCGAACCATTTTGCTGCCCTAATAGGGCAAAACAGTTTGTTCTGCTCAGATCAGCTAACTGTTTTTCCAGAACACGGAAGTCTAATCGACATCCAATCCACACTTGAGAAAAACCACTTTTCTGCCCTATTAGGGCAGAATGAGTGAACAAACTCTTTGTTTTTATAGGAAACGGAACGTTCACACCAGTTCCTGCCCTACTAGGGCAGAATCGTTTGTTCTGCTCAGATCAGCTAACTGTTTTTCCAGAACAGGAAAGTCTCATTGACATCCGATCCTCACTCAAGCAAAACCACTTTTCTGCCCTACCAGGCCAGAATGAGTGAACAAAATCTTTGTTTTCATAGGAAACGAAACGAGGTTCTGTTCACACCACTTTTCTGCCCTACTAGGGCAGAATGAGTGAACAAAATCTGTTTCCTCGTAGGATACGGAACGTTGTTCTCTCCGAACCATTTTGCTGCCCTACTAGGGCAGAATAGTTTGTTCTGCTCAGATCAGCTAACTGTTTTTCCAGAACACGGAAGTCTAATCGACATCCAATCCACACTTGAGAAAAACCACTTTTCTGCCCTACTAGGGCAGAATGAGTGAACAAACTCTTTGTTTTCATAGAAAACGGAACGAGGTTCGGTTCACACTACTTTTCTGCCCTACTAGGGCAGAATGAGTGAACAAAATCTTTGTTTTCATAGGAAACGGAACGAGGTTCTGTTCACACCAGTTCCTGCCCTACTAGGGCAGAATCGTTTGTTCTGCTCAGATCAGCTAACTGTTTTTCCAGAACACGGAAGTCTAATCGACATCCAATCCACACTTGAGAAAAACCACTTTTCTGCCCTACTAGGGCAGAATAAGTGAACAAACTCTTTGTTTTCATAGGAAACGGAACGAGGTTCGGTTCACACTACTTTTCTGCCCTACTAGGGCAGAATGAGTGAACAAAATCTGTTTCCTCGTAGGATACGGAACGTTGTTCTCTCCGAACCATTTTGCTGCCCCACTAGGGCAGAATAGTTTGTTCTGCTCAGATCAGCTAACTGTTTTTCCAGAACAGGAAAGTCTCATTGACATCCGATTCACACTCGAGCAAAACCACTTTTCTGCCCTACTAGGGCAGAATGAGTGAACAAATTCTGTTTCCTCGTAGGATACGGAACGTTGTTCCCTCCGAACCATTTTGCTGCCCTACTAGGGCAGAATAGTTTGTTCTGCTCAGATCAGCTAACTGTTTTTCCAGAACAGGAAAGTCTAATCGACATCCGATCCACACTTAAGCAAAACCACTTTTCTGCCCTACTAGGGCAGAATGAGTGAACAAACTCTTTGTTTTCATAGGAAACGGAACGAGGTTCTGTTCACACCACTTTTCTGCCCTACTAGGGCAGAATGAGTGAACAAAATATGTTTCCTCGTAGGGTACGGAACGTTCTTCTCTCCGAACCATTTTGCTGCCCTACTAGGGCAGAATAGTTTGTTCTGCTCAGATCAGCTAACTGTTTTTCCAGAACAAGAAAGTCTAATCGACATCCAATCCACACTTAAGCAAAATGGTTCTCCGAACCATTTTGCTGCCCTACTAGGGCAGAACATCTGCTCAGATCAGCTAACTGTTTTTCCAGAACACGGGAGTCTAATCGACATCCAATCCACACTTGAGCAAAACCACTTTTCTGCCCTACTAGGGCAGAATGAGTGAACAAACTCTTTGTTTTCATAGGAAACGGAACGAGGTTCTGTTCACACTACTTTTCTGCCCTACTAGGGCAGTATGAGTAAACAAAATCTGTTTCCTCGTAGGATACGGAACGTTGTTTTCTCCGAACCATTTTGCTGTCCTACTAGGGCAGAACAGTTTGTTCTGCTCAGATCAGCTAACTGTTTTTCCAGAACACGGAAGTCTAATCGACATCCAATCCACACTTGAGAAAAACCACTTTTCTGCCCTACTAGGACAGAATGAGTGAACAAACTCTTTGTTTTCATAGGAAACGGAACGAGGTTCGGTTCACACTACTTTTCTGCCCTACTAGGGCAGAATGAGTGAACAAAATCTTTGTTTTCATAGGAAACGGAACGAGGTTCTGTTCACACCAGTTCCTGCCCTACTAGGGCAGAATCGTTTGTTCTGCTCAGATCAGCTAACTGTTTTTCCAGAACACGGAAGTCTAATCGACATCCAATCCACACTTGAGAAAAACCACTTTTCTGCCCTACTAGGGCAGAATAAGTGAACAAACTCTTTGTTTTCATAGGAAACGGAACGAGGTTCGGTTCACACTACTTTTCTGCCCTACTAGGGCAGAATGAGTGAACAAAATCTGTTTCCTCGTAGGATACGGAACGTTGTTCTCTCCGAACCATTTTGCTGCCCCACTAGGGCAGAATAGTTTGTTCTGCTCAGATCAGCTAACTGTTTTTCCAGAACAGGAAAGTCTCATTGACATCCGATTCACACTCGAGCAAAACCACTTTTCTGCCCTACTAGGGCAGAATGAGTGAACAAATTCTGTTTCCTCGTAGGATACGGAACGTTGTTCCCTCCGAACCATTTTGCTGCCCTACTAGGGCAGAATAGTTTGTTCTGCTCAGATCAGCTAACTGTTTTTCCAGAACAGGAAAGTCTAATCGACATCCGATCCACACTTAAGCAAAACCACTTTTCTGCCCTACTAGGGCAGAATGAGTGAACAAACTCTTTGTTTTCATAGGAAACGGAACGAGGTTCTGTTCACACCACTTTTCTGCCCTACTAGGGCAGAATGAGTGAACAAAATCTGTTTCCTCGTAGGGTACGGAACGTTCTTCTCTCCGAACCATTTTGCTGCCCTACTAGGGCAGAATAGTTTGTTCTGCTCAGATCAGCTAACTGTTTTTCCAGAACAAGAAAGTCTAATCGACATCCAATCCACACTTAAGCAAAATGGTTCTCCGAACCATTTTGCTGCCCTACTAGGGCAGAACATCTGCTCAGATCAGCTAACTGTTTTTCCAGAACACGGAAGTCTAATCGACATCCAATCCACACTTGAGCAAAACCACTTTTCTGCCCTACTAGGGCAGAATGAGTGAACAAACTCTTTGTTTTCATAGGAAACGGAACGAGGTTCTGTTCACACTACTTTTCTGCCCTACTAGGGCAGTATGAGTAAACAAAATCTGTTTCCTCGTAGGATACGGAACTTTGTTTTCTCCGAACCATTTTGCTGTCCTACTAGGGCAGAACAGTTTGTTCTGCTCAGATCAGCTAACTGTTTTTCCAGAACACGGAAGTCTAATCGACATCCAATCCACACTTGAGAAAAACCACTTTTCTGCCCTACTAGGACAGAATGAGTGAACAAACTCTTTGTTTTCATAGGAAACGGAACGAGGTTCGGTTCACACTACTTTTCTGCCCTACTAGGGCAGAATGAGTGAACAAAATCTTTGTTTTCATAGGAAACGGAACGAGGTTCTGTTCACACCAGTTCCTGCCCTACTAGGGCAGAATCGTTTGTTCTGCTCAGATCAGCTAACTGTTTTTCCAGAACACGGAAGTCTAATCGACATCCAATCCACACTTGAGAAAAACCACTTTTCTGCCCTACTAGGGCAGAATGAGTGAACAAACTCTTTGTTTTCATAGGAAACGGAACGAGGTTCGGTTCACACTACTTTTCTGCCCTACTAGGGCAGAATGAGTGAACAAAATCTGTTTCCTCGTAGGATACGGAACGTTGTTCTCTCCGAACCATTTTGCTGCCCCACTAGGGCAGAATAGTTTGTTCTGCTCAGATCAGCTAATTGTTTTTCCAGAACAGGAAAGTCTCATTGACATCCGATTCACACTCGAGCAAAACCACTTTTCTGCCCTACTAGGCCAGAATGAGTGAAAAAAATCTGTTTCCTCGTAGGATACGGAACGTTGTTCTCTCCGAACCATTTTGCTGCCCTACTAGGGCAGAATAGTTTGTTCTGCTCAGATCAGCTAACTGTTTTTCCAGAACAGGAAAGTCTAATCGACATCCGATCCACACTTAAGCAAAACCACTTTTCTGCCCTACTAGGGCAGAATGAGTAAACAAACTCCTTGTTTTCATAGGAAACGGAACGAGGTTCTGTTCACACCAGTTTCTGCCCTACTAGGGCAGAATAGTTTGTTCTGCTCAGATCAGCTAACTGTTTTTTTAGAACACGGAAGTCTAATCGACATCCAATCCACACTCGAGCAAAACCACTTTTCTGCCCTACTAGGGCAGAATGAGTGAACAAACTCTTTGTTTTCATAGGAAACGGAACGAGATTCTGTTCACACTACTTTTCTGCCCTACTAGGGCAGAATGAGTGAACAAAATCTGTTTCCTCGTAGGATACGGAACGTTGTTTTCCCCGAACCATTTTGCTGCCCTAATAGGGCAAAACAGTTTGTTCTGCTCAGATCAGCTAACTGTTTTTCCAGAACACGGAAGTCTAATCGACATCCAATCCACACTTGAGAAAAACCACTTTTCTGCCCTATTAGGGCAGAATGAGTGAACAAACTCTTTGTTTTTATAGGAAACGGAACGTTCACACCAGTTCCTGCCCTACTAGGGCAGAATCGTTTGTTCTGCTCAGATCAGCTAACTGTTTTTCCAGAACAGGAAAGTCTCATTGACATCCGATCCTCACTCAAGCAAACCACTTTTCTGCCCTACCAGGCCAGAATGAGTGAACAAAATCTTTGTTTTCATAGGAAACGAAACGAAGTTCGTTCACACCACTTTTCTGCCCTACTAGGGCAGAATGAGTGAAAAAAATCTGTTTCCTCGTAGGATACGGAACGTTGTTCTCTCCGAACCATTTTGCTGCCCTACTAGGGCAGAATAGTTTGTTCTGCTCAGATCAGCTAACTGTTTTCCAGAACACGGAAGTCTAATCGACATCCAATCCACACTTGAGAAAAACCACTTTTCTGCCCTACTAGGGCAGAATGAGTGAACAAACTCTTTGTTTTCATAGAAAACGGAACGAGGTTCGGTTCACACTACTTTTCTGCCCTACTAGGGCAGAATGAGTGAACAAAATCTTTGTTTTCATAGGAAACGGAACGAGGTTCTGTTCACACCAGTTCCTGCCCTACTAGGGCAGAATCGTTTGTTCTGCTCAGATCAGCTAACTGTTTTTCCAGAACACGGAAGTCTAATCGACATCCAATCCACACTTGAGAAAAACCACTTTTCTGCCCTACTAGGGCAGAATGAGTGAACAAACTCTTTGTTTTCATAGGAAACGGAACGAGGTTCGGTTCACACTACTTTTCTGCCCTACTAGGGCAGAATGAGTGAACAAAATCTGTTTCCTCGTAGGATACGGAACGTTGTTCTCTCCGAACCATTTTGCTGCCCCACTAGGGCAGAATAGTTTGTTCTGCTCAGATCAGCTAACTGTTTTTCCAGAACAGGAAAGTCTCATTGACATCCGATTCACACTCGAGCAAAACCACTTTTCTGCCCTACTAGGCCAGAATGAGTGAAAAAAATCTGTTTCCTCGTAGGATACGGAACGTTGTTCTCTCCGAACCATTTTGCTGCCCTACTAGGGCAGAATAGTTTGTTCTGCTCAGATCAGCTAACTGTTTTTCCAGAACAGGAAAGTCTAATCGACATCCGATCCACACTTAAGCAAAACCACTTTTCTGCCCTACTAGGGCAGAATGAGTAAACAAACTCTTTGTTTTCATAGGAAACGGAACGAGGTTCTGTTCACACCAGTTTCTGCCCTACTAGGGCAGAATAGTTTGTTCTGCTCAGATCAGCTAACTGTTTTTTTAGAACACGGAAGTCTAATCGACATCCAATCCACACTTGAGCAAAACCACTTTTCTGCCCTACTAGGGCAGATTGAGTGAACAAACTCTTTGTTTTCATAGGAAACGGAACGAGATTCTGTTCACACTACTTTTCTGCCCTACTAGGGCAGAATGAGTGAACAAAATCTGTTTCCTCGTAGGATACGGAACGTTGTTTTCCCCGAACCATTTTGCTGCCCTAATAGGGCAGAATGAGTGAACAAACTCTTTGTTTTCATAGGAAACGGAACGAGATTCTGTTCACACTACTTTTCTGCCCTACTAGGGCAGAATGAGTGAACAAAATCTGTTTCCTCGTAGGATACGGAACGTTGTTTTCCCCGAACCATTTTGCTGCCCTAATAGGGCAAAACAGTTTGTTCTGCTCAGATCAGCTAATTGTTTTTCCAGAACACGGAAGTCTAATCGACATCCAATCCACACTTGAGAAAAACCACTTTTCTGCCCTACTAGGGCAGAATGAGTGAACAAACTCTTTGTTTTCATAGGAAACGGAACGAGGTTCGGTTCACACTACTTTTCTGCCCTACTAGGGCAGAATGAGTGAACAAAATCTGTTTCCTCGTAGGATACGGAACGTTGTTCTCTCCGAACCATTTTGCTGCCCCACTAGGGCAGAATAGTTTGTTCTGCTCAGATCAGCTAACTGTTTTTCCAGAACAGGAAAGTCTCATTGACATCCGATTCACACTCGAGCAAAACCACTTTTCTGCCCTACTAGGCCAGAATGAGTGAAAAAAATCTGTTTCCTCGTAGGATACGGAACGTTGTTCTCTCCGAACCATTTTGCTGCCCTACTAGGGCAGAATAGTTTGTTCTGCTCAGATCAGCTAACTGTTTTTCCAGAACAGGAAAGTCTAATCGACATCCGATCCACACTTAAGCAAAACCACTTTTCTGCCCTACTAGGGCAGAATGAGTAAACAAACTCTTTGTTTTCATAGGAAACGGAACGAGGTTCTGTTCACACCAGTTTCTGCCCTACTAGGGCAGAATAGTTTGTTCTGCTCAGATCAGCTAACTGTTTTTTTAGAACACGGAAGTCTAATCGACATCCAATCCACACTTGAGCAAAACCACTTTTCTGCCCTACTAGGGCAGATTGAGTGAACAAACTCTTTGTTTTCATAGGAAACGGAACGAGATTCTGTTCACACTACTTTTCTGCCCTACTAGGGCAGAATGAGTGAACAAAATCTGTTTCCTCGTAGGATACGGAACGTTGTTTTCCCCGAACCATTTTGCTGCCCTAATAGGGCAAAACAGTTTGTTCTGCTCAGATCAGCTAACTGTTTTTCCAGAACACGGAAGTCTAATCGACATCCAATCCACACTTGAGAAAAACCACTTTTCTGCCCTATTAGGGCAGAATGAGTGAACAAACTCTTTGTTTTTATAGGAAACGGAACGTTCACACCAGTTCCTGCCCTACTAGGGCAGAATCGTTTGTTCTGCTCAGATCAGCTAACTGTTTTTCCAGAACAGGAAAGTCTCATTGACATCCGATCCTCACTCAAGCAAAACCACTTTTCTGCCCTACTAGGGCAGAATGAGTGAACAAACTCTTTGTTTTCATAGGAAACGGAACGAGATTCTGTTCACACTACTTTTCTGCCCTACTAGGGCAGAATGAGTGAACAAAATCTGTTTCCTCGTAGGATACGGAACGTTGTTTTCCCGAACCATTTTGCTGCCCTAATAGGGCAAAACAGTTTGTTCTGCTCAGATCAGCTAACTGTTTTTCCAGAACACGGAAGTCTAATCGACATCCAATCCACACTTGAGAAAAACCACTTTTCTGCCCTATTAGGGCAGAATGAGTGAACAAACTCTTTGTTTTTATAGGAAACGGAACGTTCACACCAGTTCCTGCCCTACTAGGGCAGAATCGTTTGTTCTGCTCAGATCAGCTAACTGTTTTTCCAGAACAGGAAAGTCTCATTGACATCCGATCCTCACTCAAGCAAAACCACTTTTCTGCCCTACCAGGCCAGAATGAGTGAACAAAATCTTTGTTTTCATAGGAAACGAAACGAAGTTCGTTCACACCACTTTTCTGCCCTACTAGGGCAGAATGAGTGAACAAAATCTGTTTCCTCGTAGGATACGGAACGTTGTTCTCTCCGAACCATTTTGCTGCCCTACTAGGGCAGAATAGTTTGTTCTGCTCAGATCAGCTAACTGTTTTCCAGAACACGGAAGTCTAATCGACATCCAATCCACACTTGAGAAAAACCACTTTTCTGCCCTACTAGGGCAGAATGAGTGAACAAACTCTTTGTTTTCATAGAAAACGGAACGAGGTTCGGTTCACACTACTTTTCTGCCTACCAGGGCAGAATGAGTGAACAAAATCTTTGTTTTCATAGGAAACGGAACGAGGTTCTGTTCACACCAGTTCCTGCCCTACTAGGGCAGAATCGTTTGTTCTGCTCAGATCAGCTAACTGTTTTTCCAGAACACGGAAGTCTAATCGACATCCAATCCACACTTGAGAAAAACCACTTTTCTGCCCTACTAGGGCAGAATGAGTGAACAAACTCTTTGTTTTCATAGGAAACGGAACGAGGTTCGGTTCACACTACTTTTCTGCCCTACTAGGGCAGAATGAGTGAACAAAATCTGTTTCCTCGTAGGATACGGAACGTTGTTCTCTCCGAACCATTTTGCTGCCCCACTAGGGCAGAATAGTTTGTTCTGCTCAGATCAGCTAACTGTTTTTCCAGAACAGGAAAGTCTCATTGACATCCGATTCACACTCGAGCAAAACCACTTTTCTGCCCTACTAGGCCAGAATGAGTGAAAAAAATCTGTTTCCTCGTAGGATACGGAACGTTGTTCTCTCCGAACCATTTTGCTGCCCTACTAGGGCAGAATAGTTTGTTCTGCTCAGATCAGCTAACTGTTTTTCCAGAACAGGAAAGTCTAATCGACATCCGATCCACACTTAAGCAAAACCACTTTTCTGCCCTACTAGGGCAGAATGAGTAAACAAACTCTTTGTTTTCATAGGAAACGGAACGAGGTTCTGTTCACACCAGTTTCTGCCCTACTAGGGCAGAATAGTTTGTTCTGCTCAGATCAGCTAACTGTTTTTTTAGAACACGGAAGTCTAATCGACATCCAATCCACACTTGAGCAAAACCACTTTTCTGCCCTACTAGGGCAGATTGAGTGAACAAACCCCTAGTAGGGCAGAATAGTTTGTCCCTAGTAGGGCAGAATAGTTTGTTCTGCTCAGATCAGCTAACTGTTTTTTTAGAACACGGAAGTCTAATCGACATCCAATCCACACTTGAGCAAAACCACTTTTCTGCCCTACTAGGGCAGATTGAGTGAACAAACTCTTTGTTTTCATAGGAAACGGAACGAGATTCTGTTCACACTACTTTTCTGCCCTACTAGGGCAGAATGAGTGAACAAAATCTGTTTCCTCGTAGGATACGGAACGTTGTTTTCCCCGAACCATTTTGCTGCCCTAATAGGGCAAAACAGTTTGTTCTGCTCAGATCAGCTAACTGTTTTTCCAGAACACGGAAGTCTAATCGACATCCAATCCACACTTGAGAAAAACCACTTTTCTGCCCTATTAGGGCAGAATGAGTGAACAAACTCTTTGTTTTTATAGGAAACGGAACGTTCACACCAGTTCCTGCCCTACTAGGGCAGAATCGTTTGTTCTGCTCAGATCAGCTAACTGTTTTTCCAGAACAGGAAAGTCTCATTGACATCCGATCCTCACTCAAGCAAAACCACTTTTCTGCCCTACTAGGGCAGAATGAGTGAACAAACTCTTTGTTTTCATAGGAAACGGAACGAGATTCTGTTCACACTACTTTTCTGCCCTACTAGGGCAGAATGAGTGAACAAAATCTGTTTCCTCGTAGGATACGGAACGTTGTTTTCCCCGAACCATTTTGCTGCCCTAATAGGGCAAAACAGTTTGTTCTGCTCAGATCAGCTAACTGTTTTTCCAGAACACGGAAGTCTAATCGACATCCAATCCACACTTGAGAAAAACCACTTTTCTGCCCTATTAGGCAGAATGAGTGAACAAACTCTTTGTTTTTATAGGAAACGGAACGTTCACACCAGTTCCTGCCCTACTAGGGCAGAATCGTTTGTTCTGCTCAGATCAGCTAACTGTTTTTCCAGAACAGGAAAGTCTCATTGACATCCGATCCTCACTCAAGCAAAACCACTTTTCTGCCCTACCAGGCCAGAATGAGTGAACAAAATCTTTGTTTTCATAGAAACGAAACGAAGTTCGTTCACACCACTTTTCTGCCCTACTAGGGCAGAATGAGTGAACAAAATCTGTTTCCTCGTAGGATACGGAACGTTGTTCTCTCCGAACCATTTTGCTGCCCTACTAGGGCAGAATAGTTTGTTCTGCTCAGATCAGCTAACTGTTTTCCAGAACACGGAAGTCTAATCGACATCCAATCCACACTTGAGAAAAACCACTTTTCTGCCCTACTAGGGCAGAATGAGTGAACAAACTCTTTGTTTTCATAGAAAACGGAACGAGGTTCGGTTCACACTACTTTTCTGCCCTACTAGGGCAGAATGAGTGAACAAAATCTTTGTTTTCATAGGAAACGGAACGAGGTTCTGTTCACACCAGTTCCTGCCCTACTAGGGCAGAATCGTTTGTTCTGCTCAGATCAGCTAACTGTTTTTCCAGAACACGGAAGTCTAATCGACATCCAATCCACACTTGAGAAAAACCACTTTTCTGCCCTACTAGGGCAGAATGAGTGAACAAACTCTTTGTTTTCATAGGAAACGGAACGAGGTTCGGTTCACACTACTTTTCTGCCCTACTAGGGCAGAATGAGTGAACAAAATCTGTTTCCTCGTAGGATACGGAACGTTGTTCTCTCCGAACCATTTTGCTGCCCCACTAGGGCAGAATAGTTTGTTCTGCTCAGATCAGCTAACTGTTTTTCCAGAACAGGAAAGTCTCATTGACATCCGATTCACACTCGAGCAAAACCACTTTTCTGCCCTACTAGGCCAGAATGAGTGAAAAAAATCTGTTTCCTCGTAGGATACGGAACGTTGTTCTCTCCGAACCATTTTGCTGCCCTACTAGGGCAGAATAGTTTGTTCTGCTCAGATCAGCTAACTGTTTTTCCAGAACAGGAAAGTCTAATCGACATCCGATCCACACTTAAGCAAAACACTTTTCTGCCCTACTAGGGCAGAATGAGTAAACAAACTCTTTGTTTTCATAGGAAACGGAACGAGGTTCTGTTCACACCAGTTTCTGCCCTACTAGGGCAGAATAGTTTGTTCTGCTCAGATCAGCTAACTGTTTTTTTAGAACACGGAAGTCTAATCGACATCCAATCCACACTTGAGCAAAACCACTTTTCTGCCCTACTAGGGCAGATTGAGTGAACAAACTCTTTGTTTTCATAGGAAACGGAACGAGATTCTGTTCACACTACTTTTCTGCCCTACTAGGGCAGAATGAGTGAACAAAATCTGTTTCCTCGTAGGATACGGAACGTTGTTTTCCCCGAACCATTTTGCTGCCCTAATAGGGCAGAATGAGTGAACAAACTCTTTGTTTTCATAGGAAACGGAACGAGATTCTGTTCACACTACTTTTCTGCCCTACTAGGGCAGAATGAGTGAACAAAATCTGTTTCCTCGTAGGATACGGAACGTTGTTTTCCCCGAACCATTTTGCTGCCCTAATAGGGCAAAACAGTTTGTTCTGCTCAGATCAGCTAACTGTTTTTCCAGAACACGGAAGTCTAATCGACATCCAATCCACACTTGAGAAAAACCACTTTTCTGCCCTACTAGGGCAGAATGAGTGAACAAACTCTTTGTTTTCATAGGAAACGGAACGAGGTTCGGTTCACACTACTTTTCTGCCCTACTAGGGCAGAATGAGTGAACAAAATCTGTTTCCTCGTAGGATACGGAACGTTGTTCTCTCCGAACCATTTTGCTGCCCCACTAGGGCAGAATAGTTTGTTCTGCTCAGATCAGCTAACTGTTTTTCCAGAACAGGAAAGTCTCATTGACATCCGATTCACACTCGAGCAAAACCACTTTTCTGCCCTACTAGGCCAGAATGAGTGAAAAAAATCTGTTTCCTCGTAGGATACGGAACGTTGTTCTCTCCGAACCATTTTGCTGCCCTACTAGGGCAGAATAGTTTGTTCTGCTCAGATCAGCTAACTGTTTTTCCAGAACAGGAAAGTCTAATCGACATCCGATCCACACTTAAGCAAAACCACTTTTCTGCCCTACTAGGGCAGAATGAGTAAACAAACTCTTTGTTTTCATAGGAAACGGAACGAGGTTCTGTTCACACCAGTTTCTGCCCTACTAGGGCAGAATAGTTTGTTCTGCTCAGATCAGCTAACTGTTTATTTAGAACACGGAAGTCTAATCGACATCCAATCCACACTTGAGCAAAACCACTTTTCTGCCCTACTAGGGCAGATTGAGTGAACAAACTCTTTGTTTTCATAGGAAACGGAACGAGATTCTGTTCACACTACTTTTCTGCCCTACTAGGGCAGAATGAGTGAACAAAATCTGTTTCCTCGTAGGATACGGAACGTTGTTTTCCCCGAACCATTTTGCTGCCCTAATAGGGCAAAACAGTTTGTTCTGCTCAGATCAGCTAACTGTTTTTCCAGAACACGGAAGTCTAATCGACATCCAATCCACACTTGAGAAAAACCACTTTTCTGCCCTATTAGGGCAGAATGAGTGAACAAACTCTTTGTTTTTATAGGAAACGGAACGTTCACACCAGTTCCTGCCCTACTAGGGCAGAATCGTTTGTTCTGCTCAGATCAGCTAACTGTTTTTCCAGAACAGGAAAGTCTCATTGACATCCGATCCTCACTCAAGCAAAACCACTTTTCTGCCCTACCAGGCCAGAATGAGTGAACAAAATCTTTGTTTTCATAGGAAACGAAACGAAGTTCGTTCACACCACTTTTCTGCCCTACTAGGGCAGAATGAGTGAACAAAATCTTTGTTTTCATAGGAAACGGAACGAGGTTCTGTTCACACCAGTTCCTGCCCTACTAGGGCAGAATCGTTTGTTCTGCTCAGATCAGCTAACTGTTTTTCCAGAACACGGAAGTCTAATCGACATCCAATCCACACTTGAGAAAAACCACTTTTCTGCCCTACTAGGGCAGAATGAGTGAACAAACTCTTTGTTTTCATAGGAAACGGAACGAGGTTCGGTTCACACTACTTTTCTGCCCTACTAGGGCAGAATGAGTGAACAAAATCTGTTTCCTCGTAGGATACGGAACGTTGTTCTCTCCGAACCATTTTGCTGCCCCACTAGGGCAGAATAGTTTGTTCTGCTCAGATCAGCTAACTGTTTTTCCAGAACAGGAAAGTCTCATTGACATCCGATTCACACTCGAGCAAAACCACTTTTCTGCCCTACTAGGCCAGAATGAGTGAAAAAAATCTGTTTCCTCGTAGGATACGGAACGTTGTTCTCTCCGAACCATTTTGCTGCCCTACTAGGGCAGAATAGTTTGTTCTGCTCAGATCAGCTAACTGTTTTTCCAGAACAGGAAAGTCTAATCGACATCCGATCCACACTTAAGCAAAACCACTTTTCTGCCCTACTAGGGCAGAATGAGTAAACAAACTCTTTGTTTTCATAGGAAACGGAACGAGGTTCTGTTCACACCAGTTTCTGCCCTACTAGGGCAGAATAGTTTGTTCTGCTCAGATCAGCTAACTGTTTTTTTAGAACACGGAAGTCTAATCGACATCCAATCCACACTTGAGCAAAACCACTTTTCTGCCCTACTAGGGCAGATTGAGTGAACAAACTCTTTGTTTTCATAGGAAACGGAACGAGATTCTGTTCACACTACTTTTCTGCCCTACTAGGGCAGAATGAGTGAACAAAATCTGTTTCCTCGTAGGATACGGAACGTTGTTTTCCCCGAACCATTTTGCTGCCCTAATAGGGCAAAACAGTTTGTTCTGCTCAGATCAGCTAACTGTTTTTCCAGAACACGGAAGTCTAATCGACATCCAATCCACACTTGAGAAAAACCACTTTTCTGCCCTATTAGGGCAGAATGAGTGAACAAACTCTTTGTTTTTATAGGAAACGGAACGTTCACACCAGTTCCTGCCCTACTAGGGCAGAATCGTTTGTTCTGCTCAGATCAGCTAACTGTTTTTCCAGAACAGGAAAGTCTCATTGACATCCGATCCTCACTCAAGCAAAACCACTTTTCTGCCCTACCAGGCCAGAATGAGTGAACAAAATCTTTGTTTTCATAGGAAACGAAACGAAGTTCGTTCACACCACTTTTCTGCCCTACTAGGGCAGAATGAGTGAACAAACTCTTTGTTTTCATAGAAAACGGAACGAGGTTCGGTTCACACTACTTTTCTGCCCTACTAGGGCAGAATGAGTGAACAAAATCTTTGTTTTCATAGGAAACGGAACGAGGTTCTGTTCACACCAGTTCCTGCCCTACTAGGGCAGAATCGTTTGTTCTGCTCAGATCAGCTAACTGTTTTTCCAGAACACGGAAGTCTAATCGACATCCAATCCACACTTGAGAAAAACCACTTTTCTGCCCTACTAGGGCAGAATGAGTGAACAAACTCTTTGTTTTCATAGGAAACGGAACGAGGTTCGGTTCACACTACTTTTCTGCCCTACTAGGGCAGAATGAGTGAACAAAATCTGTTTCCTCGTAGGATACGGAACGTTGTTCTCTCCGAACCATTTTGCTGCCCCACTAGGGCAGAATAGTTTGTTCTGCTCAGATCAGCTAACTGTTTTTCCAGAACAGGAAAGTCTCATTGACATCCGATTCACACTCGAGCAAAACCACTTTTCTGCCCTACTAGGCCAGAATGAGTGAAAAAAATCTGTTTCCTCGTAGGATACGGAACGTTGTTCTCTCCGAACCATTTTGCTGCCCTACTAGGGCAGAATAGTTTGTTCTGCTCAGATCAGCTAACTGTTTTTCCAGAACAGGAAAGTCTAATCGACATCCGATCCACACTTAAGCAAAACCACTTTTCTGCCCTACTAGGGCAGAATGAGTAAACAAACTCTTTGTTTTCATAGGAAACGGAACGAGGTTCTGTTCACACCAGTTTCTGCCCTACTAGGGCAGAATAGTTTGTTCTGCTCAGATCAGCTAACTGTTTTTTTAGAACACGGAAGTCTAATCGACATCCAATCCACACTTGAGCAAAACCACTTTTCTGCCCTACTAGGGCAGATTGAGTGAACAAACTCTTTGTTTTCATAGGAAACGGAACGAGATTCTGTTCACACTACTTTTCTGCCCTACTAGGGCAGAATGAGTGAACAAAATCTGTTTCCTCGTAGGATACGGAACGTTGTTTTCCCCGAACCATTTTGCTGCCCTAATAGGGCAGAATGAGTGAACAAACTCTTTGTTTTCATAGGAAACGGAACGAGATTCTGTTCACACTACTTTTCTGCCCTACTAGGGCAGAATGAGTGAACAAAATCTGTTTCCTCGTAGGATACGGAACGTTGTTTTCCCCGAACCATTTTGCTGCCCTAATAGGGCAAAACAGTTTGTTCTGCTCAGATCAGCTAACTGTTTTTCCAGAACACGGAAGTCTAATCGACATCCAATCCACACTTGAGAAAAACCACTTTTCTGCCCTACTAGGGCAGAATGAGTGAACAAACTCTTTGTTTTTATAGGAAACGGAACGAGGTTCTGTTCACACCAGTTCCTGCCCTACTAGGGCAGAATCGTTTGTTCTGCTCAGATCAGCTAACTGTTTTTCCAGAACAGGAAAGTCTAATCGACATCCAATCCACACTTGAGAAAAACCACTTTTCTGCCCTACCAGGCCAGAATGAGTGAACAAAATCTTTGTTTTCATAGGAAACGAAACGAAGTTCGTTCACACCACTTTTCTGCCCTACTAGGGCAGAATGAGTGAACAAAATCTGTTTCCTCGTAGGATACGGAACGTTGTTCTCTCCGAACCATTTTGCTGCCCTACTAGGGCAGAATAGTTTGTTCTGCTCAGATCAGCTAACTGTTTTTCCAGAACACGGCAGTCTAATCGACATCCAATCCACACTTGAGCAAAACCACTTTTCTGCCCTACTAGGGCAGAATGAGTGAACAAACTCTTTGTTTCCATAGTAAACGGAACGAGATTCTGTTCACACTACTTTTCTGCCCTACTAGGGCAGAATGAGTGAACAACATCTGTTTCCTCGTAGGATACGGAACGTTGTTCTCTCCGAACCATTTTGCTGCCCCACTAGGGCAGAATAGTTTGTTCTGCTCAGATCAGCTAACTGTTTTTCCAGAACAGGAAAGTCTCATCGACATCCGATTCACACTCGAGCAAAACCACTTTTCTGCCCTACTAGGCCAGAATTTAAGATTTAAGATTTATTTTGATCACATCACATTGTTGCAAAGTGGTGCTCCTTGACTGCTCTCCAGATTTTAATGTCTCTGCATGCTCTCAATATCTCTTCGCCACGGATGGGGGCAGGGCGGATTCGACCTCTTCTGGCTGCAGTGTTATAACTGCGGACTGCTTCGACCAGTTCATCTCTCCATCGGACAATTGGCCTGCCAGGAGACCTTTTACGATTGTACGGACACCATTCAGACACGACCAAAGACCATCGGGATTCAGGCATGTGGGCAATTCTGTAAGCAAAGTTTAATTTATGTTTGGCAGCTACAGTAGCCACGTCCGTCAACCTAGTGATTCCGCGAACAACGGCTAGTGATTCCAGAATGAGTGAACAAAATCTGTTTCGTCGTAGGATACGGAACGTTGTTCTCTCCGAACCATTTTGCTGCCCTACTAGGGCAGAATAGTTTGTTCTGCTCAGATCAGCTAACTGTTTTTCCAGAACAGGAAAGTCTAATCGACATCCGATCCACACTTAAGCAAAACCACTTTTCTGCCCTACTAGGGCAGAATGAGTAAACAAACTCTTTGTTTTCATAGGAAACGGAACGAGGTTCTGTTCACACCAGTTTCTGCCCTACTAGGGCAGAATAGTTTGTTCTGCTCAGATCAGCTAACTGTTTTTTTAGAACACGGAAGTCTAATCGACATCCAATCCACACTTGAGCAAAACCACTTTTCTGCCCTACTAGGGCAGATTGAGTGAACAAACTCTTTGTTTTCATAGGAAACGGAACGAGATTCTGTTCACACTACTTTTCTGCCCTACTAGGGCAGAATGAGTGAACAAAATCTGTTTCCTCGTAGGATACGGAACGTTGTTTTCCCCGAACCATTTTGCTGCCCTAATAGGGCAGAATGAGTGAACAAACTCTTTGTTTTCATAGGAAACGGAACGAGATTCTGTTCACACTACTTTTCTGCCCTACTAGGGCAGAATGAGTGAACAAAATCTGTTTCCTCGTAGGATACGGAACGTTGTTTTCCCCGAACCATTTTGCTGCCCTAATAGGGCAAAACAGTTTGTTCTGCTCAGATCAGCTAACTGTTTTTCCAGAACACGGAAGTCTAATCGACATCCAATCCACACTTGAGAAAAACCACTTTTCTGCCCTACTAGGGCAGAATGAGTGAACAAACTCTTTGTTTTTATAGGAAACGGAACGAGGTTCTGTTCACACCAGTTCCTGCCCTACTAGGGCAGAATCGTTTGTTCTGCTCAGATCAGCTAACTGTTTTTCCAGAACAGGAAAGTCTAATCGACATCCAATCCACACTTGAGAAAAACCACTTTTCTGCCCTACCAGGCCAGAATGAGTGAACAAAATCTTTGTTTTCATAGGAAACGAAACGAAGTTCGTTCACACCACTTTTCTGCCCTACTAGGGCAGAATGAGTGAACAAAATCTGTTTCCTCGTAGGATACGGAACGTTGTTCTCTCCGAACCATTTTGCTGCCCTACTAGGGCAGAATAGTTTGTTCTGCTCAGATCAGCTAACTGTTTTTCCAGAACACGGCAGTCTAATCGACATCCAATCCACACTTGAGCAAAACCACTTTTCTGCCCTACTAGGGCAGAATGAGTGAACAAACTCTTTGTTTCCATAGTAAACGGAACGAGATTCTGTTCACACTACTTTTCTGCCCTACTAGGGCAGAATGAGTGAACAACATCTGTTTCCTCGTAGGATACGGAACGTTGTTCTCTCCGAACCATTTTGCTGCCCCACTAGGGCAGAATAGTTTGTTCTGCTCAGATCAGCTAACTGTTTTTCCAGAACAGGAAAGTCTCATCGACATCCGATTCACACTCGAGCAAAACCACTTTTCTGCCCTACTAGGCCAGAATGAGTGAACAAAATCTGTTTCGTCGTAGGATACGGAACGTTGTTCTCTCCGAACCATTTTGCTGCCCTACTAGGGCAGAATAGTTTGTTCTGCTCAGATCAGCTAACTGTTTTTCCAGAACAGGAAAGTCTAATCGACATCCGATCCACACTTAAGCAAAACCACTTTTCTGCCCTACTAGGGCAGAATGAGTAAACAAACTCTTTGTTTTCATAGGAAACGGAACGAGGTTCTGTTCACACCAGTTTCTGCCCTACTAGGGCAGAATAGTTTGTTCTGCTCAGATCAGCTAACTGTTTTTTTAGAACACGGAAGTCTAATCGACATCCAATCCACACTTGAGCAAAACCACTTTTCTGCCCTACTAGGGCAGATTGAGTGAACAAACTCTTTGTTTTCATAGGAAACGGAACGAGATTCTGTTCACACTACTTTTCTGCCCTACTAGGGCAGAATGAGTGAACAAAATCTGTTTCCTCGTAGGATACGGAACGTTGTTTTCCCCGAACCATTTTGCTGCCCTAATAGGGCAGAATGAGTGAACAAACTCTTTGTTTTCATAGGAAACGGAACGAGATTCTGTTCACACTACTTTTCTGCCCTACTAGGGCAGAATGAGTGAACAAAATCTGTTTCCTCGTAGGATACGGAACGTTGTTTTCCCCGAACCATTTTGCTGCCCTAATAGGGCAAAACAGTTTGTTCTGCTCAGATCAGCTAACTGTTTTTCCAGAACACGGAAGTCTAATCGACATCCAATCCACACTTGAGAAAAACCACTTTTCTGCCCTACTAGGGCAGAATGAGTGAACAAACTCTTTGTTTTTATAGGAAACGGAACGAGGTTCTGTTCACACCAGTTCCTGCCCTACTAGGGCAGAATCGTTTGTTCTGCTCAGATCAGCTAACTGTTTTTCCAGAACAGGAAAGTCTAATCGACATCCAATCCACACTTGAGAAAAACCACTTTTCTGCCCTACCAGGCCAGAATGAGTGAACAAAATCTTTGTTTTCATAGGAAACGAAACGAAGTTCGTTCACACCACTTTTCTGCCCTACTAGGGCAGAATGAGTGAACAAAATCTGTTTCCTCGTAGGATACGGAACGTTGTTCTCTCCGAACCATTTTGCTGCCCTACTAGGGCAGAATAGTTTGTTCTGCTCAGATCAGCTAACTGTTTTTCCAGAACACGGCAGTCTAATCGACATCCAATCCACACTTGAGCAAAACCACTTTTCTGCCCTACTAGGGCAGAATGAGTGAACAAACTCTTTGTTTCCATAGTAAACGGAACGAGATTCTGTTCACACTACTTTTCTGCCCTACTAGGGCAGAATGAGTGAACAACATCTGTTTCCTCGTAGGATACGGAACGTTGTTCTCTCCGAACCATTTTGCTGCCCCACTAGGGCAGAATAGTTTGTTCTGCTCAGATCAGCTAACTGTTTTTCCAGAACAGGAAAGTCTCATCGACATCCGATTCACACTCGAGCAAAACCACTTTTCTGCCCTACTAGGCCAGAATGAGTGAACAAAATCTGTTTCGTCGTAGGATACGGAACGTTGTTCTCTCCGAACCATTTTGCTGCCCTACTAGGGCAGAATAGTTTGTTCTGCTCAGATCAGCTAACTGTTTTTCCAGAACAAGAAAGTCTAATCGACATCCGATCCACACTTAAGCAAAACCACTTTTCTGCCCTACTAGGGCAGAATGAGTGAACAAACTCTTTGTTTTCATAGGAAACGGAACGAGGTTCGGTTCACACTACTTTTCTGCCCTACTAGGGCAGAATGAGTGAACAAAATCTGTTTCCTCGTAGGATACGGAACGTTGTTTTCTCCGAACCATTTTGCTGCCCTACTAGGGCAGAACAGTTTGTTCTGCTCAGATCAGCTAACTGTTTTTCCAGAACACGGAAGTCTAATCGACATCCAATCCACACTTCAGAAAAACCACTTTTCTGCCCTACTAGGGCAGAATGAGTGAACAAACTCTTTGTTTTCATAGGAAACGGAACGAGGTTCGGTTCACACTACTTTTCTGCCCTACTAGGGCAGAATGAGTGAACAAAATCTTTGTTTTCACAGGAAACGGAACGAGGTTCTGTTCACACCAGTTCCTGCCCTACTAGGGCAGAATCGTTTGTTCTGCTCAGATCAGCTAACTGTTTTTCCAGAACACGGAAGTCCAATCGACATCCAATCCACACTTGAGAAAAACCACTTTTCTGCCCTACTAGGGCAGAATGAGTGAACAAACTCTTTGTTTTCATAGGAAACGGAACGAGGTTTGGTTCACACTACTTTTCTGCCCTACTAGGGCAGAATGAGTGAACAAAATCTGTTTCCTCGTAGGATACGGAACGTTGTTCTCTCCGAACCATTTTGCTGCCCCACTAGGGCAGAATAGTTTGTTCTGCTCAGATCAGCTAACTGTTTTTCCAGAACACGGAAGTCTAATCGACATCCAATCCACACTTGAGAAAAACCACTTTTCTGCCCTACTAGGGCAGAATGAGTGAACAAACTCTTTGTTTTTATAGGAAACGGAACGAGGTTCTGTTCACACCAGTTCCTGCCCTACTAGGGCAGAATCGTTTGTTCTGCTCAGATCAGCTAACTGTTTTTCCAGAACAGGAAAGTCTCATTGACATCCGATCCTCACTCGAGCAAAACCACTTTTCTGCCCTACTAGGCCAGAATGAGTGAACAAAATCTTTGTTTTCATAGGAAACGAAACGAAGTTCGTTCACACCACTTTTCTGCCCTACTAGGGCAGAATGAGTGAACAAAATCTGTTTCCTCGTAGGATACGGAACGTTGTTCTCTCCGAACCATGTTGCTGCCCTACTAGGGCAGAACAGTTTGTTCTGCTCAGATCAGCTAACTGTTTTTCCAGAACAAGAAAGTCTAATCGACATCCAATCCACACTTAAGCAAAACCACTTTTCTGCCCTACTAGGGCAGAATGAGTAAACAAACTCTTTGTTTTCATAGGAAACGGAACGAGGTTCTGTTCACACCAGTTTCTGCCCTACTAGGGCAAAATAGTTTGTTCTGCTCAGATCAGCTAACTGTTTTTCCAGAACACGGAAGTCTAATCGACATCCAATCCACACTTGAGCAAAACCACTTTTCTGCCCTACTAGGGCAGAATGAGTGAACAAACTCTTTGTTTTCATAGGAAACGGAACGAGGTTCTGTTCACACTACTTTTCTGCCCTACTAGGGCAGAATGAGTAAACAAAATCTGTTTCCTCGTAGGATACGGAACGTTGTTTTCTCCGAACCATTTTGCTGCCCTACTAGGGCAGAACAGTTTGTTCTGCTCAGATCAGCTAACTGTTTTTCCAGAACACGGAAGTCTAATCGACATCCAATCCACACTTGAGAAAAACCACTTTTCTGCCCTACTAGGGCAGAATGAGTGAACAAACTCTTTGTTTTCATAGGAAACGGAACGAGGTTCTGTTCACACCAGTTCCTGCCCTACTAGGGCAGAATCGTTTGTTCTGCTCAGATCAGCTAACTGTTTTCCCAGAACAGGTAAGTCTCATTGACATCCGATCCTCACTCGAGCAAAACCACTTTTCTGCCCTACTAGGCCAGAATGAGTGAACAAAACCTTTGTTTTCATAGGGAACGAAACGAAGTTCTGTTCACACCACTTTTCTGCCCTACTAGGGCAGAATGAGTGAACAAAATCTGTTTCCTCGTAGGATACGGAACGTTGTTCTCTCCGAACCATTTTGCTGCCTTACTAGATCAGAATAGTTTGTTCTGCTCAGATCAGCTAACTGTTTTTCCAGAACAGAAAAGTCTGATTGACATCCGATCCACACTCGAACAAAACCACCTTTCTGCCCTACTAGGGCAGAATGAGTGAACAAAATCTGTTTCCTTGTAGGATACGGAACGTTGTTCTCTCCGAACCATTTTGCTGCCCTACTAGAGCAGATTAGTTTGTTCTGCTCAGATCAGCTAACTGTTTTTCCAGAACAGAAAAGTCTCATTGACATCCGATCCACACTCGAGCAAAACCACCTTTCTGCCGTACTAGGGCAGAATGAGTGAACAAAATCTGTTTCCTCGTAGGATACGGAACGTTGTTCTCTCCGAACCATTTTGCTGCCCTACTAGGGCAGAATAGTTTGTTCTGCTCAGATCAGCTAACTGTTTTTCCAGAACAGGAAAGTCTCATTGACATCCGATTCACACTCGAGCAAAACCACTTTTCTGCCCTACTAGGCCAGAATGAGTGAACAAACTCTTTGTTTTCATAGGAAACGGAACGAGGTTCTGTTCACACCAGTTCCTGCCCTACTAGGGCAGAATCGTTTGTTCTGCTCAGATCAGCTAACTGTTTTTCCAGAACAGGAAAGTCTCATTGACATCCAATCTAACACTTAAGCAAAACCACTTATCTGCCCTACTAGGGCAGAATGAGTGAACAAACTCTTTGTTTTCATAGGAAACGGAACAAGGTTCTGTTCACACCAGTTTCTGCCCTACTAGGGCAGAATGAGTGAACGAAATCTGTTTCCTCGTAGGATACGGAACGTTGTTCTCTCCGAACCATTTTGCTGCCCTACTAGGGCAGAATAGTTTGTTCTGCTCAGATCAGCTAACTGTTTTCCCAGAACAGGAAAGTCTCATCGACATCCGATTCACACTCGAGCAAAACCACTTTTCTGCCCTACTAGGCCAGAATGAGTGAACAAACTCGTTGTTTTCATAGGAAACGGAACGAGGTTCTGTTCACACTACTTTTCTGCCCTACTAGGGCAGAACGAGTGAACAAAATCTGTTTCCTCGTAGGATACGGAACGGAACGAGGTTCTGTTCACACCACTTTTCTGCCCTACTAGGGCAGAATGAGTGAACAAAATCTGTTTCCTTGTAGGATACGGAACGTTGTTCTCTCCGAACCATTTTGCTGCCCTACTAGAGCAGATTAGTTTGTTCTGCTCAGATCAGCTAACTGTTTTTCCAGAACAGAAAAGTCTCATTGACATCCGATCCACACTCGAGCAAAACCACCTTTCTGCCGTACTAGGGCAGAATGAGTGAACAAAATCTGTTTCCTCGTAGGATACGGAACGTTGTTCTCTCCGAACCATTTTGCTGCCCTACTAGGGCAGAATAGTTTGTTCTGCTCAGATCAGCTAACTGTTTTTCCAGAACAGGAAAGTCTCATTGACATCCGATTCACACTCGAGCAAAACCACTTTTCTGCCCTACTAGGCCAGAATGAGTGAACAAACTCTTTGTTTTCATAGGAAACGGAACGAGGTTCTGTTCACACCAGTTCCTGCCCTACTAGGGCAGAATCGTTTGTTCTGCTCAGATCAGCTAACTGTTTTTCCAGAACAGGAAAGTCTCATTGACATCCAATCCACACTTAAGCAAAACCACTTATCTGCCCTACTAGGGCAGAATGAGTGAACAAACTCTTTGTTTTCATAGGAAACGGAACAAGGTTCTGTTCACACCAGTTTCTGCCCTACTAGGGCAGAATGAGTGAACGAAATCTGTTTCCTCGTAGGATACGGAACGTTGTTCTCTCCGAACCATTTTGCTGCCCTACTAGGGCAGAATAGTTTGTTCTGCTCAGATCAGCTAACTGTTTTCCCAGAACAGGAAAGTCTCATCGACATCCGATTCACACTCGAGCAAAACCACTTTTCTGCCCTACTAGGCCAGAATGAGTGAACAAACTCGTTGTTTTCATAGGAAACGGAACGAGGTTCTGTTCACACTACTTTTCTGCCCTACTAGGGCAGAACGAGTGAACAAAATCTGTTTCCTCGTAGGATACGGAACGGAACGAGGTTCTGTTCACACCACTTTTCTGCCCTACTAGGGCAGAATGAGTGAACAAAATCTGTTTCCTCGTAGGATACGGAACGTTGTTCTCTCCGAACTATTTTGCTGCCCTACTAGGGCAGAATAGTTTGCTCTGCTCAGATCAGCTAACTGTTTTTCCAGAACAAGAAAGTCTAATCGACATCCAATCCACACTTGAGCAAAACCACTTTTCTGCCCTACTAGGCCAGAATGAGTGAACAAAATCTTTGTTTTCATAGGAAACGGAACGAAGTTCGTTCACACCAGTTTCTGCCCTACTAGGGCAGAATAGTTTGTTCTGCTCAGATCAGCTAACTGTTTTTCCAGAACAAGAAAGTCTAATCGAAATCCAATCCACACTTAAGCAAAACCATTTTTCTGCCCTACTAGGGCAGAATGAGTAAACAAACTCTTTGTTTTCATAGGAAACGGAACGAGGTTCTGTTCACACCAGTTTCTGCCCTACTAGGGCAGAATAGTTTGTTCTGCTCAGATTAGCTAACTGTTTTTCCAGAACAAGAAAGACTAATCGACATCCAATCCACACTTGAGAAGAACCACTTTTCTGCCCTACTAGGGCAGAATGAGTGAACAAACTCTTTGTTTTCATAGGAAACGGAACGAGGTTCTGTTCACACCAGTTCCTGCCCTACTAGGGCAGAATCGTTTGTTCTGCTCAGATCAGCTAACTGTTTTCCCAGAACAGGAAAGTCTCATTGACATCCGATCCTCACTCGAGCAAAACCACTTTTCTGCCCTACTAGGCCAGAATGAGTGAACAAAACCTTTGTTTTCATAGGGAACGAAACGAAGTTCTGTTCACACCACTTTTCTGCCCTACTAGGGCAGAATGAGTTAACAAAATCTGTTTCCTCGTAGGATACGGAACGTTGTTCTCTCCGAACCATTTTGCTGCCTTATTAGAGCAGAATAGTTTGTTCTGCTCAGATCAGCTAACTGTTTTTCCAGAACAGAAAAGTCTCATTGACATCCGATCCACACTCGAGCAAAACCACCTTTCTGCCCTACTAGGGCAGAATGAGTGAACAAAATCTGTTTCCTCGTAGGATACGGAACGTTGTTTTCTCCAAACCATTTTGCTGCCCTACTAGGGCAGAATGAGTAAACAAACTCTTTGTTTTCATAGGAAACGGAACGAGGTTCTGTTCACACCAGGTTCTGCCCTACTAGGGCAGAATAGTTTGTTCTGCTCAGATCAGCTAACTGTTTTTCCAAAAAGTCTCATTGACATCCGATCCACACTCGAGCAAAACCACCTCCGAACCATTTTGCTGCCCTACTAGAGCAGATTGACATCTCATTGACATCCGATCCACACTCGAGCAAAACCACCTTTCTGCCCTACTAGGGCAGAATGAGTGAACAAAATCTGTTTCCTCGTAGGATACGGAACGTTGTTTTCTCCAAACCATTTTGCTGCCCTACTAGGGCAGATTGAGTAAACAAACTCTTTGTTTTCATAGGAAACGGAACGAGGTTCTGTTCACACCAGTTTCTGCCCTACTAGGGCAGAATAGTTTGTTCTGCTCAGATCTTCTAACTGTTTTTCCAGAACACGGAAGTCTAATCGACATCCAATCCACACTTGAGCAAAACCACTTTTCTGCCCTACTAGGGCAGAATGAGTGAACAAACTCTTTGTTTTCATAGGAAACGGAACGAGGTTCTGTTCACACTACTTTTCTGCCCTACTAGGGTAGAATGAGTGAACAAAATCTGTTTCCTCGTAGGATACGGAACGTTGTTTTCTCCGAACCATTTTGCTGCCCTACTAGGGCAGAACAGTTTGTTCTGCTCAGATCAGCTAACTGTTTTTCCAGAACACGGAAGTCTAATCGACATCCAATCCACACTTGACAAAAACCACTTTTCTGCCCTACTAGGGCAGAATGAGTGAACAAACTCTTTGTTTTCATAGGAAACGGAACGAGGTTCTGTTCACACCACTTTTCTGCCCTACTAGGGCAGAATGAGTGAACAAAATCTGTTTCCTCGTAGGATACAAAACGTTGTTTTCTCCGAACCATTTTGCTGCCCTACTAGGGCAGAACAGTTTGTTCTGCTCAGATCAGCTAACTGTTTTTCCAGAACACGGAAGTCTAATCGACATCCAATCCACACTTGACAAAAACCACTTTTCTGCCCTACTAGGGCAGAATGAGTGAACAAACTCTTTGTTTTCATAGGAAACGGAACGAGGTTCTGTTCACACCACTTTTCTGCCCTACTAGGGCAGAATGAGTGAACAAAATCTGTTTCCTCGTAGGATACGGAACGTTGTTCTCTCCGAACCATTTTGCTGCCCTACTAGAGCAGAATCGTTTGTTCTGCTCAGATCAGCTAACTGTTTTTCCAGAACAGAAAAGTCTCATTGACATCCGATCCACACTCGAGCAAAACCACCTTTCTGCCCTACTAGGGCAGAATGAGTGAACAAAATCTGTTTCCTCGTAGGATACGGAACGTTGTTCTCTCCGAACCATTTTGCTGCCCTACTAGAGCAGAATAGTTTGTTCTGCTCAGATCAGCTAACTGTTTTTCCAGAACAGAAAAGTCTCATTGACATCCGATCCACACTCGAGCAAAACCACCTCTCTGCCCTACTAGGGCAGAATGAGTGAACAAAATCTGTTTCCTCGTAGGATACGGAACGTTGTTCTCTCCAAACCATTTTGCTGCCCTACTAGGGCAGAACAGTTTGTTCTGCTCAGATCAGCTAACTGTTTCTCCAGAACACGGAAGTCTAATCGACATCCAATCCACACTTGAGCAAAACCACTTTTCTGCCCTACTAGGGCAGAATGAGTAAACAAACTCTTTGTTTTCATAGGAAACGGAACGAGGTTCTGTTCACACCAGTTTCTGCTCTACTAGGGCAGAATAGTTTGTTCTGCTCAGATCAGCTAACTGTTTTTCCAGAACAAGAAAGACTAATCGACATCCAATCCACACTTGAGAAAAACCACTTTTCTGCCCTACTAGGGCAGAATGAGTGAACAAACTCTTTGTTTTCATAGGAAACGGAACGAGGTTCTGTTCACACCAGTTCCTGCCCTACTAGGGCAGAATCGTTTGTTCTGCTCAGATCAGCTAACTGTTTTCCCAGAACAGGAAAGTTTCATTGACATCCGATCCTCACTCGAGCAAAACCATTTTTCTGCCCTACTAGGCCAGAATGAGTGAACAAAACCTTTGTTTTCATAGGGAACGAAACGAAGTTCTGTTCACACCACTTTTCTGCCCTACTAGGGCAGAATGAGTGAACAAAATCTGTTTCCTCGTAGGATACGGAACGTTGTTCTCTCCGAACCATTTTGCTGCCTTATTAGAGCAGAATAGTTTGTTCTGCTCAGATCAGCTAACTGTTTTTCCAGAACAGAAAAGTCTCATTGACATCCGATCCACACTCGAGCAAAACCACCTTTCTGCCCTACTAGGGCAGAATGAGTGAACAAAATCTGTTTCCTCGTAGGATACGGAACGTTGTTTTCTCCAAACCATTTTGCTGCTCTACTAGGGCAGAATGAGTAAACAAACTCTTTGTTTTCATAGGAAACGGAACGAGGTTCTGTTCACACCAGGTTCTGCCCTACTAGGGCAGAATAGTTTGTTCTGCTCAGATCAGCTAACTGTTTTTCCAAAAAGTCTCATTGACATCCGATCCACACTCGAGCAAAACCACCTCCGAACCATTTTGCTGCCCTACTAGAGCAGATTGACATCTCATTGACATCCGATCCACACTCGAGCAAAACCACCTTTCTGCCCTACTAGGGCAGAATGAGTGAACAAAATCTGTTTCCTCGTAGGATACGGAACGTTGTTTTCTCCAAACCATTTTGCTGCCCTACTAGGGCAGATTGAGTAAACAAACTCTTTGTTTTCATAGGAAACGGAACGAGGTTCTGTTCACACCAGTTTCTGCCCTACTAGGGCAGAATAGTTTGTTCTGCTCAGATCTTCTAACTGTTTTTCCAGAACACGGAAGTCTAATCGACATCCAATCCACACTTGAGCAAAACCACTTTTCTGCCCTACTAGGGCAGAATGAGTGAACAAACTCTTTGTTTTCATAGGAAACGGAACGAGGTTCTGTTCACACTACTTTTCTGCCCTACTAGGGTAGAATGAGTGAACAAAATCTGTTTCCTCGTAGGATACGGAACGTTGTTTTCTCCGAACCATTTTGCTGCCCTACTAGGGCAGAACAGTTTGTTCTGCTCAGATCAGCTAACTGTTTTTCCAGAACACGGAAGTCTAATCGACATCCAATCCACACTTGACAAAAACCACTTTTCTGCCCTACTAGGGCAGAATGAGTGAACAAACTCTTTGTTTTCATAGGAAACGGAACGAGGTTCTGTTCACACCACTTTTCTGCCCTACTAGGGCAGAATGAGTGAACAAAATCTGTTTCCTCGTAGGATACAAAACGTTGTTTTCTCCGAACCATTTTGCTGCCCTACTAGGGCAGAACAGTTTGTTCTGCTCAGATCAGCTAACTGTTTTTCCAGAACACGGAAGTCTAATCGACATCCAATCCACACTTGACAAAAACCACTTTTCTGCCCTACTAGGGCAGAATGAGTGAACAAACTCTTTGTTTTCATAGGAAACGGAACGAGGTTCTGTTCACACCACTTTTCTGCCCTACTAGGGCAGAATGAGTGAACAAAATCTGTTTCCTCGTAGGATACGGAACGTTGTTCTCTCCGAACCATTTTGCTGCCCTACTAGAGCAGAATCGTTTGTTCTGCTCAGATCAGCTAACTGTTTTTCCAGAACAGAAAAGTCTCATTGACATCCGATCCACACTCGAGCAAAACCACCTTTCTGCCCTACTAGGGCAGAATGAGTGAACAAAATCTGTTTCCTCGTAGGATACGGAACGTTGTTCTCTCCGAACCATTTTGCTGCCCTACTAGAGCAGAATAGTTTGTTCTGCTCAGATCAGCTAACTGTTTTTCCAGAACAGAAAAGTCTCATTGACATCCGATCCACACTCGAGCAAAACCACCTCTCTGCCCTACTAGGGCAGAATGAGTGAACAAAATCTGTTTCCTCGTAGGATACGGAACGTTGTTCTCTCCAAACCATTTTGCTGCCCTACTAGGGCAGAACAGTTTGTTCTGCTCAGATCAGCTAACTGTTTCTCCAGAACACGGAAGTCTAATCGACATCCAATCCACACTTGAGCAAAACCACTTTTCTGCCCTACTAGGGCAGAATGAGTAAACAAACTCTTTGTTTTCATAGGAAACGGAACGAGGTTCTGTTCACACCAGTTTCTGCTCTACTAGGGCAGAATAGTTTGTTCTGCTCAGATCAGCTAACTGTTTTTCCAGAACAAGAAAGACTAATCGACATCCAATCCACACTTGAGAAAAACCACTTTTCTGCCCTACTAGGGCAGAATGAGTGAACAAACTCTTTGTTTTCATAGGAAACGGAACGAGGTTCTGTTCACACCAGTTCCTGCCCTACTAGGGCAGAATCGTTTGTTCTGCTCAGATCAGCTAACTGTTTTCCCAGAACAGGAAAGTTTCATTGACATCCGATCCTCACTCGAGCAAAACCATTTTTCTGCCCTACTAGGCCAGAATGAGTGAACAAAACCTTTGTTTTCATAGGGAACGAAACGAAGTTCTGTTCACACCACTTTTCTGCCCTACTAGGGCAGAATGAGTGAACAAAATCTGTTTCCTCGTAGGATACGGAACGTTGTTCTCTCCGAACCATTTTGCTGCCTTATTAGAGCAGAATAGTTTGTTCTGCTCAGATCAGCTAACTGTTTTTCCAGAACAGAAAAGTCTCATTGACATCCGATCCACACTCGAGCAAAACCACCTTTCTGCCCTACTAGGGCAGAATGAGTGAACAAAATCTGTTTCCTCGTAGGATACGGAACGTTGTTTTCTCCAAACCATTTTGCTGCTCTACTAGGGCAGAATGAGTAAACAAACTCTTTGTTTTCATAGGAAACGGAACGAGGTTCTGTTCACACCAGTTTCTGCCCTACTAGGGCAGAATAGTTTGTTCTGCTCAGATCAGCTAACTGTTTTTCCAAAAAGTCTCATTGACATCCGATCCACACTCGAGCAAAACCACCTCCGAACCATTTTGCTGCCCTACTAGAGCAGATTGACATCTCATTGACATCCGATCCACACTCGAGCAAAACCACCTTTCTGCCCTACTAGGGCAGAATGAGTGAACAAAATCTGTTTCCTCGTAGGATACGGAACGTTGTTTTCTCCAAACCATTTTGCTGCTCTACTAGGGCAGAATGAGTAAACAAACTCTTTGTTTTCATAGGAAACGGAACGAGGTTCTGTTCACACCAGTTTCTGCCCTACTAGGGCAGAATAGTTTGTTCTGCTCAGATCAGCTAACTGTTTTTCCAAAAAGTCTCATTGACATCCGATCCACACTCGAGCAAAACCACCTCCGAACCATTTTGCTGCCCTACTAGAGCAGATTGACATCTCATTGACATCCGATCCACACTCGAGCAAAACCACCTTTCTGCCCTACTAGGGCAGAATGAGTGAACAAAATCTGTTTCCTCGTAGGATACGGAACGTTGTTTTCTCCAAACCATTTTGCTGCCCTACTAGGGCAGATTGAGTAAACAAACTCTTTGTTTTCATAGGAAACGGAACGAGGTTCTGTTCACACCAGTTTCTGCCCTACTAGGGCAGAATAGTTTGTTCTGCTCAGATCAGCTAACTGTTTTTCCAGAACACGGAAGTCTAATCGACATCCAATCCACACTTGAGCAAAACCACTTTTCTGCCCTACTAGGGCAGAATGAGTGAACAAACTCTTTGTTTTCATAGGAAACGGAACGAGGTTCTGTTCACACTACTTTTCTGCCCTACTAGGGCAGAATGAGTAAACAATATCTGTTTCCTCGTAGGATACGGAACGTTGTTTTCTCCGAACCATTTTGCTGCCCTACTAGGGCAGAACAGTTTGTTCTGCTCAGATCAGCTAACTGTTTTTCCAGAACACGGAAGTCTAATCGACATCCAATCCACACTTGACAAAAACCACTTTTCTGCCCTACTAGGGCAGAATGAGTGAACAAACTCTTTGTTTTCATAGGAAACGGAACGAAGTTCTGTTCACACCACTTTTCTGCCCTACTAGGGCAGAATGAGTGAACAAAATCTGTTTCCTCGTAGGATACGGAACGTTGTTCTCTCCGAACCATTTTGCTGCCCTACTAGAGCAGAATAGTTTGTTCTGCTCAGATCAGCTAACTGTTTTTCCAGAACAGAAAAGTCTCATTGACATCCGATCCACACTCGAGCAAAACCACCTTTCTGCCCTACTAGGGCAGAATGAGTGAACAAAATCTGTTTCCTCGTAGGATACGGAACGTTGTTCTCTCCGAACCATTTTGCTGCCCTACTAGAGCAGAATAGTTTGTTCTGCTCAGATCAGCTAACTGTTTTTCCAGAACAGAAAAGTCTCATTGACATCCGATCCACACTCGAGCAAAACCACCTCTCTGCCCTACTAGGGCAGAATGAGTGAACAAAATCTGTTTCCTCGTAGGATACGGAACGTTGTTCTCTCCAAACCATTTTGCTGCCCTACTAGGGCAGAACAGTTTGTTCTGCTCAGATCAGCTAACTGTTTTTCCAGAACAGAAAAGTCTCATTGACATCCGATCCACACTCGAGCAAAACCACCTTTCTGCCCTACTAGGGCAGAATGAGTGAACAAAATCTGTTTCCTCGTAGGATACGGAACGTTGTTCTCTCCGAACCATTTTGCTGCCCTACTAGAGCAGAATAGTTTGTTCTGCTCAGATCAGCTAACTGTTTTTCCAGAACAGAAAAGTCTCATTGACATCTGATCCACACTCGAGCAAAACCACCTCTCTGCCCTACTAGGGCAGAATGAGTGAACAAAATCTGTTTCCTCGTAGGATACGGAACGTTGTTCTCTCCAAACCATTTTGCTGCCCTACTAGGGCAGAACAGTTTGTTCTGCTCAGATCAGCTAACTGTTTCTCATCAGCTAAAAATGGTTCGGAGAAAACAACGTTCCGTATCCTACGAGGAAACAGATTTTGTTCACTCATTCTGCCCTAGTAGGGCAGAAAAGTAGTGTGAACCGAACCTCGTTCCGTTTCCTATGAAAACAAAGAGTTTGTTCACTCATTCTGCCCTAGTAGGGCAGAAAAGTGGTTTTGCTCAAGTGTGGATTGGATGTCGATTAGACTTCCGTGTTCTGGAAAAACAGTTAGCTGATCTGAGCAGAACAAACTGTTCTGCCCTAGTAGGGCAGCAAAATGGTTTGGAGAAAACAACGTTCCGTATCCTACGAGGAAACAGATTTTGTTCACTCATTCTGGTTTTGCTCGAGTGTGGATTGGATGTCGATTAGACTTCCGTGTTCTGGAAAAACAGTTAGCTGATCTGAGCAGAACAAACTATTCTGCCCTAGTAGGGCAGCAAAATGGTTCGGAGAGAACAACGTTCCGTATCCTACGAGGAAACAGATTTTGTTCACTCATTCTGGTTTTGCTCGAGTGTGGATTGGATGTCGATTAGACTTCCGTGTTCTGGAAAAACAGTTAGCTGATCTGAGCAGAACAAACTATTCTGCCCTAGTAGGGCAGCAAAATGGTTCGGAGAGAACAACGTTCCGTATCCTACGGTGAAACAGATTTTGTTCACTCATTCTGGCCTAGTAGGGCAGAAAAGTAGTGTGAACAGAACCTCGTTCCGTTTCCTATGAAAACAAAGAGTTTGTTCACTCATTCTGCCCTAGTAGGGCAGAAAAATGGTTTTGCTCAAGTGTGGATTGGATGTCGATTAGACTTCCGTGTTCTGGAAAAACAGTTAGCTGATCTGAGCAGATGTTCTGTCCTAGTAGGGCAGCAAAATGGTTCGGAGAACCATTTTGCTTAAGTGTGGATTGGATGTCGATTAGACTTTCTTGTTCTGGAAAAACAGTTAGCTGATCTGAGCAGAACAAACTATTCTGCCCTAGTAGGGCAGCAAAATGGTTCGGAGAGAAGAACGTTCCGTATCCTACGAAGAAACAGATTTTGTTCACTCATTCTGCCCTAGTAGGGCAGAAAAGTGGTGTGAACAGAACCTCGTTCCGTTTCCTATGAAAACAAAGATTTTGTTCACTCATTCTGGCCTAGTAGGGCAGAAAAGTGGTTTTGCTTGAGTGAGGATCGGATGTCAATGAGACTTTCCTGTTCTGGAAAAACAGTTAGCTGATCTGAGCAGAACACACGATTCTGCCCTAGTAGGGCAGAAACTGGTGTGAACAGAACCTCGTTCCGTTTCCTATGAAAACAAAGAGTTTGTTCACTCATTCTGCCCTAGTAGGGCAGAAAAGTGGTTTTGCTCAAGTGTGGATTGGATGTCAATGAGACTTTCCTGTTCTGGAAAAACAGTTAGCTGATCTGAGCAGAACACACGATTCTGCCCTAGTAGGGCAGAAACTGGTGTGAACAGAACCTCGTTCCGTTTCCTATGAAAACAAAGAGTTTGTTCACTCATTCTGCCCTAGTAGGGCAGAAAAGTGGTTTTGCTTGAGTGAGGATCGGATGTCAATGAGATGTCAATCTGCTCTAGTAGGGCAGCAAAATGGTTCGGAGGTGGTTTTGCTCGAGTGTGGATCGGATGTCAATGAGACTTTTTGGAAAAACAGTTAGCTGATCTGAGCAGAACAAACTATTCTGCCCTAGTAGGGCAGAAACTGGTGTGAACAGAACCTCGTTCCGTTTCCTATGAAAACAAAGAGTTTGTTTACTCATTCTGCCCTAGTAGGGCAGCAAAATGGTTTGGAGAAAACAACGTTCCGTATCCTACGAGGAAACAGATTTTGTTCACTCATTCTGCCCTAGTAGGGCAGAAAGGTGGTTTTGCTCGAGTGTGGATCGGATGTCAATGAGACTTTTCTGTTCTGGAAAAACAGTTAGCTGATCTGAGCAGAACAAACTAATCTGCTCTAGTAGGGCAGCAAAATGGTTCGGAGAGAACAACGTTCCGTATCCTACAAGGAAACAAATTTTGTTCACTCATTCTGCCCTAGTAGGGCAGAAAGGTGGTTTTGCTCGAGTGTGGATCGGATGTCAATCAGACTTTTCTGTTCTGGAAAAACAGTTAGCTGATCTGAGCAGAACAAACTATTCTGATCTAGTAAGGCAGCAAAATGGTTCGGAGAGAACAACGTTCCGTATCCTACAAGGAAACAAATTTTGTTCACTCATTCTGCCCTAGTAGGGCAGAAAGGTGGTTTTGCTCGAGTGTGGATCGGATGTCAATGAGATGTCAATCTGCTCTAGTAGGGCAGCAAAATGGTTCGGAGGTGGTTTTGCTCGAGTGTGGATCGGATGTCAATGAGACTTTTTGGAAAAACAGTTAGCTGATCTGAGCAGAACAAACTATTCTGCCCTAGTAGGGCAGAAACTGGTGTGAACAGAACCTCGTTCCGTTTCCTATGAAAACAAAGAGTTTGTTTACTCATTCTGCCCTAGTAGGGCAGCAAAATGGTTTGGAGAAAACAACGTTCCGTATCCTACGAGGAAACAGATTTTGTTCACTCATTCTGCCCTAGTAGGGCAGAAAGGTGGTTTTGCTCGAGTGTGGATCGGATGTCAATGAGACTTTTCTGTTCTGGAAAAACAGTTAGCTGATCTGAGCAGAACAAACTATTCTGCTCTAATAAGGCAGCAAAATGATTCGGAGAGAACAACGTTCCGTATCCTACGAGGAAACAGATTTTGTTCACTCATTCTGCCCTAGTAGGGCAGAAAAGTGGTGTGAACAGAACTTCGTTTCGTTCCCTATGAAAACAAAGGTTTTGTTCACTCATTCTGGCCTAGTAGGGCAGAAATGTGGTTTTGCTCGAGTGAGGATCGGATGTCAATGAGACTTTCCTGTTCTGGGAAAACAGTTAGCTGATCTGAGCAGAACAAACGATTCTGCCCTAGTAGGGCAGCAAAATGGTTCGGAGAGAACAACGTTCCGTATCCTACGAGGAAACAGATTTTGTTCACTCATTCTGCCCTAGTAGGGCAGAAAAGTGGTGTGAACAGAACCTCGTTCCGTTTCCTATGAAAACAAAGAGTTTGTTCACTCATTCTGCCCTAGTAGGGCAGAAAAGTGGTTTTTGTCAAGTGTGGATTGGATGTCGATTAGACTTCCGTGTTCTGGAAAAACAGTTAGCTGATCTGAGCAGAACAAACTGTTCTGCCCTAGTAGGGCAGCAAAATGGTTCGGAGAAAACAACGTTTTGTATCCTACGAGGAAACAGATTTTGTTCACTCATTCTGCCCTAGTAGGGCAGAAAAGTGGTGTGAACAGAACCTCGTTCCGTTTCCTATGAAAACAAAGAGTTTGTTCACTCATTCTGCCCTAGTAGGGCAGAAAAGTGGTTTTGCTTGAGTGAGGATCGGATGTCAATGAGATGTCAATCTGCTCTAGTAGGGCAGCAAAATGGTTCGGAGGTGGTTTTGCTCGAGTGTGGATCGGATGTCAATGAGACTTTTTGGAAAAACAGTTAGCTGATCTGAGCAGAACAAACTATTCTGCCCTAGTAGGGCAGAAACTGGTGTGAACAGAACCTCGTTCCGTTTCCTATGAAAACAAAGAGTTTGTTTACTCATTCTGCCCTAGTAGGGCAGCAAAATGGTTTGGAGAAAACAACGTTCCGTATCCTACGAGGAAACAGATTTTGTTCACTCATTCTGCCCTAGTAGGGCAGAAAGGTGGTTTTGCTCGAGTGTGGATCGGATGTCAATGAGACTTTTCTGTTCTGGAAAAACAGTTAGCTGATCTGAGCAGAACAAACTAATCTGCTCTAGTAGGGCAGCAAAATGGTTCGGAGAGAACAACGTTCCGTATCCTACAAGGAAACAAATTTTGTTCACTCATTCTGCCCTAGTAGGGCAGAAAGGTGGTTTTGCTCGAGTGTGGATCGGATGTCAATCAGACTTTTCTGTTCTGGAAAAACAGTTAGCTGATCTGAGCAGAACAAACTATTCTGATCTAGTAAGGCAGCAAAATGGTTCGGAGAAAACAACGTTCCGTATCCTACGAGGAAACAGATTTTGTTCACTCATTCTGCCCTAGTAGGGCAGAAAGGTGGTTTTGCTCGAGTGTGGATCGGATGTCAATGAGATGTCAATCTGCTCTAGTAGGGCAGCAAAATGGTTCGGAGGTGGTTTTGCTCGAGTGTGGATCGGATGTCAATGAGACTTTTTGGAAAAACAGTTAGCTGATCTGAGCAGAACAAACTATTCTGCCCTAGTAGGGCAGAAACTGGTGTGAACAGAACCTCGTTCCGTTTCCTATGAAAACAAAGAGTTTGTTTACTCATTCTGCCCTAGTAGGGCAGCAAAATGGTTTGGAGAAAACAACGTTCCGTATCCTACGAGGAAACAGATTTTGTTCACTCATTCTGCCCTAGTAGGGCAGAAAGGTGGTTTTGCTCGAGTGTGGATCGGATGTCAATGAGACTTTTCTGTTCTGGAAAAACAGTTAGCTGATCTGAGCAGAACAAACTATTCTGCTCTAATAAGGCAGCAAAATGATTCGGAGAGAACAACGTTCCGTATCCTACGAGGAAACAGATTTTGTTCACTCATTCTGCCCTAGTAGGGCAGAAAAGTGGTGTGAACAGAACTTCGTTTCGTTCCCTATGAAAACAAAGGTTTTGTTCACTCATTCTGGCCTAGTAGGGCAGAAATGTGGTTTTGCTCGAGTGAGGATCGGATGTCAATGAGACTTTCCTGTTCTGGGAAAACAGTTAGCTGATCTGAGCAGAACAAACGATTCTGCCCTAGTAGGGCAGCAAAATGGTTCGGAGAGAACAACGTTCCGTATCCTACGAGGAAACAGATTTTGTTCACTCATTCTGCCCTAGTAGGGCAGAAAAGTGGTGTGAACAGAACCTCGTTCCGTTTCCTATGAAAACAAAGAGTTTGTTCACTCATTCTGCCCTAGTAGGGCAGAAAAGTGGTTTTTGTCAAGTGTGGATTGGATGTCGATTAGACTTCCGTGTTCTGGAAAAACAGTTAGCTGATCTGAGCAGAACAAACTGTTCTGCCCTAGTAGGGCAGCAAAATGGTTCGGAGAAAACAACGTTTTGTATCCTACGAGGAAACAGATTTTGTTCACTCATTCTGCCCTAGTAGGGCAGAAAAGTGGTGTGAACAGAACCTCGTTCCGTTTCCTATGAAAACAAAGAGTTTGTTCACTCATTCTGCCCTAGTAGGGCAGAAAAGTGGTTTTTGTCAAGTGTGGATTGGATGTCGATTAGACTTCCGTGTTCTGGAAAAACAGTTAGCTGATCTGAGCAGAACAAACTGTTCTGCCCTAGTAGGGCAGCAAAATGGTTCGGAGAAAACAACGTTCCGTATCCTACGAGGAAACAGATTTTGTTCACTCATTCTACCCTAGTAGGGCAGAAAAGTAGTGTGAACAGAACCTCGTTCCGTTTCCTATGAAAACAAAGAGTTTGTTCACTCATTCTGCCCTAGTAGGGCAGAAAAGTGGTTTTGCTCAAGTGTGGATTGGATGTCGATTAGACTTCCGTGTTCTGGAAAAACAGTTAGAAGATCTGAGCAGAACAAACTATTCTGCCCTAGTAGGGCAGAAACTGGTGTGAACAGAACCTCGTTCCGTTTCCTATGAAAACAAAGAGTTTGTTTACTCAATCTGCCCTAGTAGGGCAGCAAAATGGTTTGGAGAAAACAACGTTCCGTATCCTACGAGGAAACAGATTTTGTTCACTCATTCTGCCCTAGTAGGGCAGAAAGGTGGTTTTGCTCGAGTGTGGATCGGATGTCAATGAGATGTCAATCTGCTCTAGTAGGGCAGCAAAATGGTTCGGAGGTGGTTTTGCTCGAGTGTGGATCGGATGTCAATGAGACTTTTTGGAAAAACAGTTAGCTGATCTGAGCAGAACAAACTATTCTGCCCTAGTAGGGCAGAACCTGGTGTGAACAGAACCTCGTTCCGTTTCCTATGAAAACAAAGAGTTTGTTTACTCATTCTGCCCTAGTAGGGCAGCAAAATGGTTTGGAGAAAACAACGTTCCGTATCCTACGAGGAAACAGATTTTGTTCACTCATTCTGCCCTAGTAGGGCAGAAAGGTGGTTTTGCTCGAGTGTGGATCGGATGTCAATGAGACTTTTCTGTTCTGGAAAAACAGTTAGCTGATCTGAGCAGAACAAACTATTCTGCTCTAATAAGGCAGCAAAATGGTTCGGAGAGAACAACGTTCCGTATCCTACGAGGAAACAGATTTTGTTCACTCATTCTGCCCTAGTAGGCAGAAAAGTGGTGTGAACAGAACTTCGTTTCGTTCCCTATGAAAACAAAGGTTTTGTTCACTCATTCTGGCCTAGTAGGGCAGAAAAGTGGTTTTGCTCGAGTGAGGATCGGATGTCAATGAGACTTTCCTGTTCTGGGAAAACAGTTAGCTGATCTGAGCAGAACAAACGATTCTGCCCTAGTAGGGCAGGAACTGGTGTGAACAGAACCTCGTTCCGTTTCCTATGAAAACAAAGAGTTTGTTCACTCATTCTGCCCTAGTAGGGCAGAAAAGTGGTTTTTCTCAAGTGTGGATTGGATGTCGATTAGTCTTTCTTGTTCTGGAAAAACAGTTAGCTGATCTGAGCAGAACAAACTATTCTGCCCTAGTAGGGCAGAAACTGGTGTGAACAGAACCTCGTTCCGTTTCCTATGAAAACAAAGAGTCTGTTTACTCATTCTGCCCTAGTAGGGCAGAAAAGTGGTTTTGCTCAAGTGTGGATTGGATGTCGATTAGACTTCCGTGTTCTGGAGAAACAGTTAGCTGATCTGAGCAGAACAAACTGTTCTGCCCTAGTAGGGCAGCAAAATGGTTTGGAGAGAACAACGTTCCGTATCCTACGAGGAAACAGATTTTGTTCACTCATTCTGCCCTAGTAGGGCAGATAGGTGGTTTTGCTCGAGTGTGGATCGGATGTCAATGAGACTTTTCTGTTCTGGAAAAACAGTTAGCTGATCTGAGCAGAACAAACTATTCTGCTCTAGTAGGGCAGCAAAATGGTTCGGAGAGAACAACGTTCCGTATCCTACGAGGAAACAGATTTTGTTCACTCATTCTGCCCTAGTAGGGCAGAAAAGTGGTGTGAACAGAACCTCGTTCCGTTTCCTATGAAAACAAAGAGTTTGTTCACTCATTCTGCCCTAGTAGGGCAGAAAAGTGGTTTTTGTCAAGTGTGGATTGGATGTCGATTAGACTTCCGTGTTCTGGAAAAACAGTTAGCTGATCTGAGCAGAACAAACTGTTCTGCCCTAGTAGGGCAGCAAAATGGTTCGGAGAAAACAACGTTTTGTATCCTACGAGGAAACAGATTTTGTTCACTCATTCTGCCCTAGTAGGGCAGAAAAGTGGTGTGAACAGAACCTCGTTCCGTTTCCTATGAAAACAAAGAGTTTGTTCACTCATTCTGCCCTAGTAGGGCAGAAAAGTGGTTTTTGTCAAGTGTGGATTGGATGTCGATTAGACTTCCGTGTTCTGGAAAAACAGTTAGCTGATCTGAGCAGAACAAACTGTTCTGCCCTAGTAGGGCAGCAAAATGGTTCGGAGAAAACAACGTTCCGTATCCTACGAGGAAACAGATTTTGTTCACTCATTCTACCCTAGTAGGGCAGAAAAGTAGTGTGAACAGAACCTCGTTCCGTTTCCTATGAAAACAAATAGTTTGTTCACTCATTCTGCTCTAGTAGGGCAGAAAAGTGGTTTTGCTCAAGTGTGGATTGGATGTCGATTAGACTTCCGTGTTCTGGAAAAACAGTTAGAAGATCTGAGCAGAACAAACTATTCTGCCCTAGTAGGGCAGAAACTGGTGTGAACAGAACCTCGTTCCGTTTCCTATGAAAACAAAGAGTTTGTTTACTCAATCTGCCCTAGTAGGGCAGCAAAATGGTTTGGAGAAAACAACGTTCCGTATCCTACGAGGAAACAGATTTTGTTCACTCATTCTGCCCTAGTAGGGCAGAAAGGTGGTTTTGCTCGAGTGTGGATCGGATGCCAATGAGATGTCAATCTGCTCTAGTAGGGCAGCAACATGGTTCGGAGGTGGTTTTGCTCGAGTGTGGATCGGATGTCAATGAGACTTTTTGGAAAAACAGTTAGCTGATCTGAGCAGAACAAACTATTCTGCCCTAGTAGGGCAGAACCTGGTGTGAACAGAACCTCGTTCCGTTTCCTATGAAAACAAAGAGTTTGTTTACTCATTCTGCCCTAGTAGGGCAGCAAAATGGTTTGGAGAAAACAACGTTCCGTATCCTACGAGGAAACAGATTTTGTTCACTCATTCTGCCCTAGTAGGGCAGAAAGGTGGTTTTGCTCGAGTGTGGATCGGATGTCAATGAGACTTTTCTGTTCTGGAAAAACAGTTAGCTGATCTGAGCAGAACAAACTATTCTGCTCTAGTAAGGCAGCAAAATGGTTCGGAGAGAACAACGTTCCGTATCCTACGAGGAAACAGATTTTGTTCACTCATTCTGGCCTAGTAGGGCAGAAAAGTGGTGTGAACAGAACTTCGTTTCGTTCCCTATGAAAACAAAGGTTTTGTTCACTCATTCTGGCCTAGTAGGGCAGAAAAGTGGTTTTGCTCGAGTGAGGATCGGATGTCAATGAGACTTTCCTGTTCTGGGAAAACAGTTAGCTGATCTGAGCAGAACAAACGATTCTGCCCTAGTAGGGCAGGAACTGGTGTGAACAGAACCTCGTTCCGTTTCCTATGAAAACAAAGAGTTTGTTCACTCATTCTGCCCTAGTAGGGCAGAAAAGTGGTTCTTCTCAAGTGTGGATTGGATGTCGATTAGTCTTTCTTGTTCTGGAAAAAACAGTTAGCTAATCTGAGCAGAACAAACTATTCTGCCCTAGTAGGGCAGAAACTGGTGTGAACAGAACCTCGTTCCGTTTCCTATGAAAACAAAGAGTTTGTTTACTCATTCTGCCCTAGTAGGGCAGAAAAGTGGTTTTGCTCAAGTGTGGATTGGATGTCGATTAGACTTCCGTGTTCTGGAAAAACAGTTAGCTGATCTGAGCAGAACAAACTATTCTGCCCTAGTAGGGCAGAAACTGGTGTGAACAGAACCTCGTTCCGTTTCCTATGAAAACAAAGAGTTTGTTTACTCATTCTGCCCTAGTAGGGCAGAAAAATGGTTTTGCTTAAGTGTGGATTGGATTTCGATTAGACTTTCTTGTTCTGGAAAAACAGTTAGCTGATCTGAGCAGAACAAACGATTCTGCCCTAGTATGGCAGAAAAGTGGTGTGAACGAACTTCGTTTCGTTTCCTATGAAAACAAAGATTTTGTTCACTCATTCTGGCCTAGTAGGGCAGAAAAGTGGTTTTGCTCAAGTGTGGATTGGATGTCGATTAGACTTTCTTGTTCTGGAAAAACAGTTAGCTGATCTGAGCAGAGCAAACTATTCTGCCCTAGTAGGGCAGCAAAATAGTTCGGAGAGAACAACGTTCCGTATCCTACGAGGAAACAGATTTTGTTCACTCATTCTGCCCTAGTAGGGCAGAAAAGTGGTGTGAACAGAACCTCGTTCCGTTCCGTATCCTACGAGGAAACAGATTTTGTTCACTCGTTCTGCCCTAGTAGGGCAGAAAAGTAGTGTGAACAGAACCTCGTTCCGTTTCCTATGAAAACAAAGAGTTTGTTCACTCATTCTGTCCTAGTAGGTCAGAAAAGTGGTTTTGCTCGAGTGTGAATCGGATGTCGATGAGACTTTCCTGTTCTGGGAAAACAGTTAGCTGATCTGAGCAGAACAAACTATTCTGCCCTAGTAGGGCAGCAAAATGGTTCGGAGAGAACAACGTTCCGTATCCTACGAGGAAACAGATTTCGTTCACTCATTCTGCCCTAGTAGGGCAGAAACTGGTGTGAACAGAACCTTGTTCCGTTTCCTATGAAAACAAAGAGTTTGTTCACTCATTCTGCCCTAGTAGGGCAGATAAGTGGTTTTGCTTAAGTGTGGATTGGATGTCAATGAGACTTTCCTGTTCTGGAAAAACAGTTAGCTGATCTGAGCAGAACAAACGATTCTGCCCTAGTAGGGCAGGAACTGGTGTGAACAGAACCTCGTTCCGTTTCCTATGAAAACAAAGAGTTTGTTCACTCATTCTGGCCTAGTAGGGCAGAAAAGTGGTTTTGCTCGAGTGTGAATCGGATGTCGATGAGACTTTCCTGTTCTGGAAAAACAGTTAGCTGATCTGAGCAGAACAAACTATTCTGCCCTAGTAGGGCAGCAAAATGGTTCGGAGAGAACAACGTTCCGTATCCTACGAGGAAACAGATTTTGTTCACTCATTCTGCCCTAGTACGGCAGAAAGGTGGTTTTGCTCGAGTGTGGATCGGATGTCAATGAGACTTTTCTGTTCTGGAAAAACAGTTAGCTGATCTGAGCAGAACAAACTAATCTGCTCTAGTAGGGCAGCAAAATGGTTCGGAGAGAACAACGTTCCGTATCCTACAAGGAAACAGATTTTGTTCACTCATTCTGCCCTAGTAGGGCAGAAAGGTGGTTTTGCTCGAGTGTGGATCGGATGTCAATCAGACTTTTCTGTTCTGGAAAAACAGTTAGCTGATCTGAGCAGAACAAACTATTCTGATCTAGTAAGGCAGCAAAATGGTTCGGAGAGAACAACGTTCCGTATCCTACGAGGAAACAGATTTTGTTCACTCATTCTGCCCTAGTAGGGCAGAAAAGTGGTGTGAACAGAACTTCGTTTCGTTCCCTATGAAAACAAAGGTTTTGTTCACTCATTCTGGCCTAGTAGGGCAGAAAAGTGGTTTTGCTCGAGTGAGGATCGGATGTCAATGAGACTTACCTGTTCTGGGAAAACAGTTAGCTGATCTGAGCAGAACAAACGATTCTGCCCTAGTAGGGCAGGAACTGGTGTGAACAGAACCTCGTTCCGTTTCCTATGAAAACAAAGAGTTTGTTCACTCATTCTGCCCTAGTAGGGCAGAAAAGTGGTTTTTCTCAAGTGTGGATTGGATGTCGATTAGACTTCCGTGTTCTGGAAAAACAGTTAGCTGATCTGAGCAGAACAAACTGTTCTGCCCTAGTAGGGCAGCAAAATGGTTCGGAGAAAACAACGTTCCGTATCCTACGAGGAAACAGATTTTGTTTACTCATTCTGCCCTAGTAGGGCAGAAAAGTAGTGTGAACAGAACCTCGTTCCGTTTCCTATGAAAACAAAGAGTTTGTTCACTCATTCTGCCCTAGTAGGGCAGAAAAGTGGTTTTGCTCAAGTGTGGATTGGATGTCGATTAGACTTCCGTGTTCTGGAAAAACAGTTAGCTGATCTGAGCAGAACAAACTATTTTGCCCTAGTAGGGCAGAAACTGGTGTGAACAGAACCTCGTTCCGTTTCCTATGAAAACAAAGAGTTTGTTTACTCATTCTGCCCTAGTAGGGCAGAAAAGTGGTTTTGCTTAAGTGTGGATTGGATGTCGATTAGACTTTCTTGTTCTGGAAAAACAGTTAGCTGATCTGAGCAGAACAAACTGTTCTGCCCTAGTAGGGCAGCAACATGGTTCGGAGAGAACAACGTTCCGTATCCTACGAGGAAACAGATTTTGTTCACTCATTCTGCCCTAGTAGGGCAGAAAAGTGGTGTGAACGAACTTCGTTTCGTTTCCTATGAAAACAAAGATTTTGTTCACTCATTCTGGCCTAGTAGGGCAGAAAAGTGGTTTTGCTCGAGTGAGGATCGGATGTCAATGAGACTTTCCTGTTCTGGAAAAACAGTTAGCTGATCTGAGCAGAACAAACGATTCTGCCCTAGTAGGGCAGGAACTGGTGTGAACAGAACCTCGTTCCGTTTCCTATAAAAACAAAGAGTTTGTTCACTCATTCTGCCCTAGTAGGGCAGAAAAGTGGTTTTTCTCAAGTGTGGATTGGATGTCGATTAGACTTCCGTGTTCTGGAAAAACAGTTAGCTGATCTGAGCAGAACAAACTATTTTGCCCTATTAGGGCAGCAAAATGGTTCGGGGAAAACAACGTTCCGTATCCTACGAGGAAACAGATTTTGTTCACTCATTCTGCCCTAGTAGGGCAGAAAAGTAGTGTGAACAGAATCTCGTTCCGTTTCCTATGAAAACAAAGAGTTTGTTCACTCATTCTGCCCTAGTAGGGCAGAAAAGTGGTTTTGCTCAAGTGTGGATTGGATGTCGATTAGACTTCCGTGTTCTGGAAAAACAGTTAGCTGATCTGAGCAGAACAAACTATTCTGCCCTAGTAGGGCAGAAACTGGTGTGAACAGAACCTCGTTCCGTTTCCTATGAAAACAAAGAGTTTGTTTACTCATTCTGCCCTAGTAGGGCAGAAAAGTGGTTTTGCTTAAGTGTGGATCGGATGTCGATTAGACTTTCTTGTTCTGGAAAAACAGTTAGCTGATCTGAGCAGAACAAACTATTCTGCCCTAGTAGGGCAGCAAAATGGTTCGGAGAGAACAACGTTCCGTATCCTACGAGGAAACAGATTTTGTTCACTCATTCTGGCCTAGTAGGGCAGAAAAGTGGTTTTGCTCGAGTGTGAATCGGATGTCGATGAGACTTTCCTGTTCTGGAAAAACAGTTAGCTGATCTGAGCAGAACAAACTATTCTGCCCTAGTGGGGCAGCAAAATGGTTCGGAGAGAACAACGTTCCGTATCCTACGAGGAAACAGATTTTGTTCACTCAGTCTGCCCTAGTAGGGCAGAAAAGTAGTGTGAACCAAACCTCGTTCCGTTTCCTATGAAAACAAAGAGTTTGTTCACTCATTCTGCCCTAGTAGGGCAGAAAAGTGGTTTTTCTCAAGTGTGGATTGGATGTCGATTAGACTTCCGTGTTCTGGAAAAACAGTTAGCTGATCTGAGCAGAACAAACGATTCTGCCCTAGTAGGGCAGGAACTGGTGTGAACAGAACCTCGTTCCGTTTCCTGTGAAAACAAAGATTTTGTTCACTCATTCTGCCCTAGTAGGGCAGAAAAGTAGTGTGAACCGAACCTCGTTCCGTTTCCTATGAAAACAAAGAGTTTGTTCACTCATTCTGCCCTAGTAGGGCAGAAAAGTGGTTTTTCTGAAGTGTGGATTGGATGTCGATTAGACTTCCGTGTTCTGGAAAAACAGTTAGCTGATCTGAGCAGAACAAACTGTTCTGCCCTAGTAGGGCAGCAAAATGGTTCGGAGAAAACAACGTTCCGTATCCTACGAGGAAACAGATTTTGTTCACTCATTCTGCCCTAGTAGGGCAGAAAAGTAGTGTGAACCGAACCTCGTTCCGTTTCCTATGAAAACAAAGAGTTTGTTCACTCATTCTGCCCTAGTAGGGCAGAAAAGTGGTTTTGCTTAAGTGTAGATCGGATGTCGATTAGACTTTCTTGTTCTGGAAAAACAGTTAGCTGATCTGAGCAGAACGAACTATTCTGCCCTAGTAGGGCAGCAAAATGGTTCGGAGAGAACAACGTTCCGTATCCTACGACGAAACAGATTTTGTTCACTCATTCTGGCCTAGTAGGGCAGAAAAGTGGTTTTGCTCGAGTGTGAATCGGATGTCGATGAGACTTTCCTGTTCTGGAAAAACAGTTAGCTGATCTGAGCAGAACAAACTATTCTGCCCTAGTAGGGCAGCAAAATGGTTCGGAGAAAACAACGTTCCGTATCCTACGAGGAAACAGATTTTGTTCACTCATTCTGCCCTAGTAGGGCAGAAAAGTAGTGTGAACAGAACCTCGTTCCGTTTCCTATGAAAACAAAGAGTTTGTTCACTCATTCTGCCCTAGTAGGGCAGAAAAGTGGTTTTGCTCAAGTGTGGATTGGATGTCGATTAGACTTCCGTGTTCTGGAAAAACAGTTAGCTGATCTGAGCAGAACAAACTATTTTGCCCTAGTAGGGCAGAAACTGGTGTGAACAGAACCTCGTTCCGTTTCCTATGAAAACAAAGAGTTTGTTTACTCATTCTGCCCTAGTAGGGCAGAAAAGTGGTTTTGCTTAAGTGTGAATTGGATGTCGATTAGACTTTCTTGTTCTGGAAAAACAGTTAGCTGATCTGAGCAGAACAAACTGTTCTGCCCTAGTAGGGCAGCAACATGGTTCGGAGAGAACAACGTTCCGTATCCTACGAGGAAACAGATTTTGTTCACTCATTCTGCCCTAGTAGGGCAGAAAAGTGGTGTGAACGAACTTCGTTTCGTTTCCTATGAAAACAAAGATTTTGTTCACTCATTCTGGCCTAGTAGGGCAGAAAAGTGGTTTTGCTCGAGTGAGGATCGGATGTCAATGAGACTTTCCTGTTCTGGAAAAACAGTTAGCTGATCTGAGCAGAACAAACGATTCTGCCCTAGTAGGGCAGGAACTGGTGTGAACAGAACCTCGTTCCGTTTCCTATAAAAACAAAGAGTTTGTTCACTCATTCTGCCCTAGTAGGGCAGAAAAGTGGTTTTTCTCAAGTGTGGATTGGATGTCGATTAGACTTCCGTGTTCTGGAAAAACAGTTAGCTGATCTGAGCAGAACAAACTATTTTGCCCTATTAGGGCAGCAAAATGGTTCGGGGAAAACAACGTTCCGTATCCTACGAGGAAACAGATTTTGTTCACTCATTCTGCCCTAGTAGGGCAGAAAAGTAGTGTGAACAGAATCTCGTTCCGTTTCCTATGAAAACAAAGAGTTTGTTCACTCATTCTGCCCTAGTAGGGCAGAAAAGTGGTTTTGCTCAAGTGTGGATTGGATGTCGATTAGACTTCCGTGTTCTGGAAAAACAGTTAGCTGATCTGAGCAGAACAAACTATTCTGCCCTAGTAGGGCAGAAACTGGTGTGAACAGAACCTCGTTCCGTTTCCTATGAAAACAAAGAGTTTGTTTACTCATTCTGCCCTAGTAGGGCAGAAAAGTGGTTTTGCTTAAGTGTGGATCGGATGTCGATTAGACTTTCTTGTTCTGGAAAAACAGTTAGCTGATCTGAGCAGAACAAACTATTCTGCCCTAGTAGGGCAGCAAAATGGTTCGGAGAGAACAACGTTCCGTATCCTACGAGGAAACAGATTTTGTTCACTCATTCTGGCCTAGTAGGGCAGAAAAGTGGTGTGAACGAACTTCGTTTCGTTTCCTATGAAAACAAAGATTTTGTTCACTCATTCTGGCCTAGTAGGGCAGAAAAGTGGTTTTGCTCGAGTGAGGATCGGATGTCAATGAGACTTTCCTGTTCTGGAAAAACAGTTAGCTGATCTGAGCAGAACAAACGATTCTGCCCTAGTAGGGCAGGAACTGGTGTGAACAGAACCTCGTTCCGTTTCCTATAAAAACAAAGAGTTTGTTCACTCATTCTGCCCTAGTAGGGCAGAAAAGTGGTTTTTCTCAAGTGTGGATTGGATGTCGATTAGACTTCCGTGTTCTGGAAAAACAGTTAGCTGATCTGAGCAGAACAAACTATTTTGCCCTATTAGGGCAGCAAAATGGTTCGGGGAAAACAACGTTCCGTATCCTACGAGGAAACAGATTTTGTTCACTCATTCTGCCCTAGTAGGGCAGAAAAGTAGTGTGAACAGAATCTCGTTCCGTTTCCTATGAAAACAAAGAGTTTGTTCACTCATTCTGCCCTAGTAGGGCAGAAAAGTGGTTTTGCTCAAGTGTGGATTGGATGTCGATTAGACTTCCGTGTTCTGGAAAAACAGTTAGCTGATCTGAGCAGAACAAACTATTCTGCCCTAGTAGGGCAGAAACTGGTGTGAACAGAACCTCGTTCCGTTTCCTATGAAAACAAAGAGTTTGTTTACTCATTCTGCCCTAGTAGGGCAGAAAAGTGGTTTTGGTCGTTAAGTGTGGATCGGATGTCGATTAGACTTTCTTGTTCTGGAAAAACAGTTAGCTGATCTGAGCAGAACAAACTATTCTGCCCTAGTAGGGCAGCAAAATGGTTCGGAGAGAACAACGTTCCGTATCCTACGAGGAAACAGATTTTGTTCACTCATTCTGGCCTAGTAGGGCAGAAAAGTGGTTTTGCTCGAGTGTGAATCGGATGTCGATGAGACTTTCCTGTTCTGGAAAAACAGTTAGCTGATCTGAGCAGAACAAACTATTCTGCCCTAGTGGGGCAGCAAAATGGTTCGGAGAGAACAACGTTCCGTATCCTACGAGGAAACAGATTTTGTTCACTCATTCTGCCCTAGTAGGGCAGAAAAGTAGTGTGAACCAAACCTCGTTCCGTTTCCTATGAAAACAAAGAGTTTGTTCACTCATTCTGCCCTAGTAGGGCAGAAAAGTGGTTTTTCTCAAGTGTGGATTGGATGTCGATTAGACTTCCGTGTTCTGGAAAAACAGTTAGCTGATCTGAGCAGAACAAACGATTCTGCCCTAGTAGGGCAGGAACTGGTGTGAACAGAACCTCGTTCCGTTTCCTGTGAAAACAAAGATTTTGTTCACTCATTCTGCCCTAGTAGGGCAGGAACTGGTGTGAACAGAACCTCGTTCCGTTTCCTATAAAAACAAAGAGTTTGTTCACTCATTCTGCCCTAGTAGGGCAGAAAAGTGGTTTTTCTCAAGTGTGGATTGGATGTCGATTAGACTTCCGTGTTCTGGAAAAACAGTTAGCTGATCTGAGCAGAACAAACTATTTTGCCCTATTAGGGCAGCAAAATGGTTCGGGGAAAACAACGTTCCGTATCCTACGAGGAAACAGATTTTGTTCACTCATTCTGCCCTAGTAGGGCAGAAAAGTAGTGTGAACAGAATCTCGTTCCGTTTCCTATGAAAACAAAGAGTTTGTTCACTCATTCTGCCCTAGTAGGGCAGAAAAGTGGTTTTGCTCAAGTGTGGATTGGATGTCGATTAGACTTCCGTGTTCTGGAAAAACAGTTAGCTGATCTGAGCAGAACAAACTATTCTGCCCTAGTAGGGCAGAAACTGGTGTGAACAGAACCTCGTTCCGTTTCCTATGAAAACAAAGAGTTTGTTTACTCATTCTGCCCTAGTAGGGCAGAAAAGTGGTTTTGGTCGTTAAGTGTGGATCGGATGTCGATTAGACTTTCTTGTTCTGGAAAAACAGTTAGCTGATCTGAGCAGAACAAACTATTCTGCCCTAGTAGGGCAGCAAAATGGTTCGGAGAGAACAACGTTCCGTATCCTACGAGGAAACAGATTTTGTTCACTCATTCTGGCCTAGTAGGGCAGAAAAGTGGTTTTGCTCGAGTGTGAATCGGATGTCGATGAGACTTTCCTGTTCTGGAAAAACAGTTAGCTGATCTGAGCAGAACAAACTATTCTGCCCTAGTGGGGCAGCAAAATGGTTCGGAGAGAACAACGTTCCGTATCCTACGAGGAAACAGATTTTGTTCACTCATTCTGCCCTAGTAGGGCAGAAAAGTAGTGTGAACCAAACCTCGTTCCGTTTCCTATGAAAACAAAGAGTTTGTTCACTCATTCTGCCCTAGTAGGGCAGAAAAGTGGTTTTTCTCAAGTGTGGATTGGATGTCGATTAGACTTCCGTGTTCTGGAAAAACAGTTAGCTGATCTGAGCAGAACAAACGATTCTGCCCTAGTAGGGCAGGAACTGGTGTGAACAGAACCTCGTTCCGTTTCCTGTGAAAACAAAGATTTTGTTCACTCATTCTGCCCTAGTAGGGCAGAAAAGTAGTGTGAACCGAACCTCGTTCCGTTTCCTATGAAAACAAAGAGTTTGTTCACTCATTCTGCCCTAGTAGGGCAGAAAAGTGGTTTTTCTGAAGTGTGGATTGGATGTCGATTAGACTTCCGTGTTCTGGAAAAACAGTTAGCTGATCTGAGCAGAACAAACTGTTCTGCCCTAGTAGGGCAGCAAAATGGTTCGGAGAAAACAACGTTCCGTATCCTACGAGGAAACAGATTTTGTTCACTCATTCTGCCCTAGTAGGGCAGAAAAGTAGTGTGAACCGAACCTCGTTCCGTTTCCTATGAAAACAAAGAGTTTGTTCACTCATTCTGCCCTAGTAGGGCAGAAAAGTGGTTTTGCTTAAGTGTGGATCGGATGTCGATTAGACTTTCTTGTTCTGGAAAAACAGTTAGCTGATCTGAGCAGAACAAACTATTCTGCCCTAGTAGGGCAGGAACTGGTGTGAACGTTCCGTTTCCTATAAAAACAAAGAGTTTGTTCACTCATTCTGCCCTAATAGGGCAGAAAAGTGGTTTTTCTCAAGTGTGGATTGGATGTCGATTAGACTTCCGTGTTCTGGAAAAACAGTTAGCTGATCTGAGCAGAACAAACTGTTTTGCCCTATTAGGGCAGCAAAATGGTTCGGGGAAAACAACGTTCCGTATCCTACGAGGAAACAGATTTTGTTCACTCATTCTGCCCTAGTAGGGCAGAAAAGTAGTGTGAACAGAATCTCGTTCCGTTTCCTATGAAAACAAAGAGTTTGTTCACTCATTCTGCCCTAGTAGGGCAGAAAAGTGGTTTTGCTCGAGTGTGGATTGGATGTCGATTAGACTTCCGTGTTCTAAAAAAACAGTTAGCTGATCTGAGCAGAACAAACTATTCTGCCCTAGTAGGGCAGGAACTGGTGTGAACGTTCCGTTTCCTATAAAAACAAAGAGTTTGTTCACTCATTCTGGCCTAGTAGGGCAGAAAAGTGGTTTTGCTCGAGTGTGAATCGGATGTCGATGAGACTTTCCTGTTCTGGAAAAACAGTTAGCTGATCTGAGCAGAACAAACTATTCTGCCCTAGTGGGGCAGCAAAATGGTTCGGAGAGAACAACGTTCCGTATCCTACGAGGAAACAGATTTTGTTCACTCATTCTGTCCTAGTAGGGCAGAAAAGTAGTGTGAACCAAACCTCGTTCCGTTTCCTATGAAAACAAAGAGTTTGTTCACTCATTCTGCCCTAGTAGGGCAGAAAAGTGGTTTTTCTCAAGTGTGGATTGGATGTCGATTAGACTTCCGTGTTCTGGAAAAACAGTTAGCTGATCTGAGCAGAACAAACGATTCTGCCCTAGTAGGGCAGGAACTGGTGTGAACAGAACCTCGTTCCGTTTCCTGTGAAAACAAAGATTTTGTTCACTCATTCTGCCCTAGTAGGGCAGGAACTGGTGTGAACAGAACCTCGTTCCGTTTCCTATAAAAACAAAGAGTTTGTTCACTCATTCTGCCCTAGTAGGGCAGAAAAGTGGTTTTTCTCAAGTGTGGATTGGATGTCGATTAGACTTCCGTGTTCTGGAAAAACAGTTAGCTGATCTGAGCAGAACAAACTATTTTGCCCTATTAGGGCAGCAAAATGGTTCGGGGAAAACAACGTTCCGTATCCTACGAGGAAACAGATTTTGTTCACTCATTCTGCCCTAGTAGGGCAGAAAAGTAGTGTGAACAGAATCTCGTTCCGTTTCCTATGAAAACAAAGAGTTTGTTCACTCATTCTGCCCTAGTAGGGCAGAAAAGTGGTTTTGCTCAAGTGTGGATTGGATGTCGATTAGACTTCCGTGTTCTGGAAAAACAGTTAGCTGATCTGAGCAGAACAAACTATTCTGCCCTAGTAGGGCAGAAACTGGTGTGAACAGAACCTCGTTCCGTTTCCTATGAAAACAAAGAGTTTGTTTACTCATTCTGCCCTAGTAGGGCAGAAAAGTGGTTTTGGTCGTTAAGTGTGGATCGGATGTCGATTAGACTTTCTTGTTCTGGAAAAACAGTTAGCTGATCTGAGCAGAACAAACTATTCTGCCCTAGTAGGGCAGCAAAATGGTTCGGAGAGAACAACGTTCCGTATCCTACGAGGAAACAGATTTTGTTCACTCATTCTGGCCTAGTAGGGCAGAAAAGTGGTTTTGCTCGAGTGTGAATCGGATGTCGATGAGACTTTCCTGTTCTGGAAAAACAGTTAGCTGATCTGAGCAGAACAAACTATTCTGCCCTAGTGGGGCAGCAAAATGGTTCGGAGAGAACAACGTTCCGTATCCTACGAGGAAACAGATTTTGTTCACTCATTCTGCCCTAGTAGGGCAGAAAAGTAGTGTGAACCAAACCTCGTTCCGTTTCCTATGAAAACAAAGAGTTTGTTCACTCATTCTGCCCTAGTAGGGCAGAAAAGTGGTTTTTCTCAAGTGTGGATTGGATGTCGATTAGACTTCCGTGTTCTGGAAAAACAGTTAGCTGATCTGAGCAGAACAAACGATTCTGCCCTAGTAGGGCAGGAACTGGTGTGAACAGAACCTCGTTCCGTTTCCTGTGAAAACAAAGATTTTGTTCACTCATTCTGCCCTAGTAGGGCAGAAAAGTAGTGTGAACCGAACCTCGTTCCGTTTCCTATGAAAACAAAGAGTTTGTTCACTCATTCTGCCCTAGTAGGGCAGAAAAGTGGTTTTTCTGAAGTGTGGATTGGATGTCGATTAGACTTCCGTGTTCTGGAAAAACAGTTAGCTGATCTGAGCAGAACAAACTGTTCTGCCCTAGTAGGGCAGCAAAATGGTTCGGAGAAAACAACGTTCCGTATCCTACGAGGAAACAGATTTTGTTCACTCATTCTGCCCTAGTAGGGCAGAAAAGTAGTGTGAACCGAACCTCGTTCCGTTTCCTATGAAAACAAAGAGTTTGTTCACTCATTCTGCCCTAGTAGGGCAGAAAAGTGGTTTTGCTTAAGTGTGGATCGGATGTCGATTAGACTTTCTTGTTCTGGAAAAACAGTTAGCTGATCTGAGCAGAACAAACTATTCTGCCCTAGTAGGGCAGGAACTGGTGTGAACGTTCCGTTTCCTATAAAAACAAAGAGTTTGTTCACTCATTCTGCCCTAATAGGGCAGAAAAGTGGTTTTTCTCAAGTGTGGATTGGATGTCGATTAGACTTCCGTGTTCTGGAAAAACAGTTAGCTGATCTGAGCAGAACAAACTGTTTTGCCCTATTAGGGCAGCAAAATGGTTCGGGGAAAACAACGTTCCGTATCCTACGAGGAAACAGATTTTGTTCACTCATTCTGCCCTAGTAGGGCAGAAAAGTAGTGTGAACAGAATCTCGTTCCGTTTCCTATGAAAACAAAGAGTTTGTTCACTCATTCTGCCCTAGTAGGGCAGAAAAGTGGTTTTGCTCGAGTGTGGATTGGATGTCGATTAGACTTCCGTGTTCTAAAAAAACAGTTAGCTGATCTGAGCAGAACAAACTATTCTGCCCTAGTAGGGCAGAAACTGGTGTGAACAGAACCTCGTTCCGTTTCCTATGAAAACAAGGAGTTTGTTTACTCATTCTGCCCTAGTAGGGCAGAAAAGTGGTTTTGCTTAAGTGTGGATCGGATGTCGATTAGACTTTCCTGTTCTGGAAAAACAGTTAGCTGATCTGAGCAGAACAAACTATTCTGCCCTAGTAGGGCAGCAAAATGGTTCGGAGAGAACAACGTTCCGTATCCTACGAGGAAACAGATTTTTTTCACTCATTCTGGCCTAGTAGGGCAGAAAAGTGGTTTTGCTCGAGTGTGAATCGGATGTCAATGAGACTTTCCTGTTCTGGAAAAACAATTAGCTGATCTGAGCAGAACAAACTATTCTGCCCTAGTGGGGCAGCAAAATGGTTCGGAGAGAACAACGTTCCGTATCCTACGAGGAAACAGATTTTGTTCACTCATTCTGCCCTAGTAGGGCAGAAAAGTAGTGTGAACCGAACCTCGTTCCGTTTCCTATGAAAACAAAGAGTTTGTTCACTCATTCTGCCCTAGTAGGGCAGAAAAGTGGTTTTTCTCAAGTGTGGATTGGATGTCGATTAGACTTCCGTGTTCTGGAAAAACAGTTAGCTGATCTGAGCAGAACAAACGATTCTGCCCTAGTAGGGCAGGAACTGGTGTGAACAGAACCTCGTTCCGTTTCCTATGAAAACAAAGATTTTGTTCACTCATTCTGCCCTAGTAGGGCAGAAAAGTAGTGTGAACCGAACCTCGTTCCGTTTCCTATGAAAACAAAGAGTTTGTTCACTCATTCTGTCCTAGTAGGGCAGAAAAGTGGTTTTTCTCAAGTGTGGATTGGATGTCGATTAGACTTCCGTGTTCTGGAAAAACAGTTAGCTGATCCGAGCAGAACAAACTGTTCTGCCCTAGTAGGGCAGCAAAATGGTTCGGAGAAAACAACGTTCCGTATCCTACGAGGAAACAGATTTTGTTTACTCATACTGCCCTAGTAGGGCAGAAAAGTAGTGTGAACAGAACCTCGTTCCGTTTCCTATGAAAACAAAGAGTTTGTTCACTCATTCTGCCCTAGTAGGGCAGAAAAGTGGTTTTGCTCAAGTGTGGATTGGATGTCGATTAGACTTTCTTGTTCTGGAAAAACAGTTAGCTGATCTGAGCAGAACAAACTATTCTGCCCTAGTAGGGCAGCAAAATGGTTCGGAGAGAAGAACGTTCCGTACCCTACGAGGAAACAGATTTTGTTCACTCATTCTGCCCTAGTAGGGCAGAAAAGTGGTGTGAACAGAACCTCGTTCCGTTTCCTATGAAAACAAAGAGTTTGTTCACTCATTCTGCCCTAGTAGGGCAGAAAAGTGGTTTTGCTTAAGTGTGGATTGGATGTCGATTAGACTTTCTTGTTCTGGAAAAACAGTTAGCTGATCTGAGCAGAACAAACTATTCTGCCCTAGTAGGGCAGCAAAATGGTTCGGAGGGAACAACGTTCCGTATCCTACGAGGAAACAGAATTTGTTCACTCATTCTGCCCTAGTAGGGCAGAAAAGTGGTGTGAACGAACTTCGTTTCGTTTCCTATGAAAACAATAATTTTGTTCACTCATTCTGGCCTAGTAGGGCAGAAATGTGGTTTTTCTCAAGTGTGGATTGGATGTCGATTAGACTTCCGTGTTCTGGAAAAACAGTTAGCTGATCTGAGCAGAACAAACTGTTTTGCCCTATTAGGGCAGCAAAATGGTTCGGGGAAAACAACGTTCCGTATCCTACGAGGAAACAGATTTTGTTCACTCATTCTGCCCTAGTAGGGCAGAAAAGTAGTGTGAACAGAATCTCGTTCCGTTTCCTATGAAAACAAAGAGTTTGTTCACTCATTCTGCCCTAGTAGGGCAGAAAAGTGGTTTTGCTTAAGTGTGGATTGGATGTCGATTAGACTTTCTTGTTCTGGAAAAACAGTTAGCTGATCTGAGCAGAACAAACTATTCTGCCCTAGTAGGGCAGCAAAATGGTTCGGAGGGAACAACGTTCCGTATCCTACGAGGAAACAGAATTTGTTCACTCATTCTGCCCTAGTAGGGCAGAAAAGTGGTGTGAACGAACTTCGTTTCGTTTCCTATGAAAACAATAATTTTGTTCACTCATTCTGGCCTAGTAGGGCAGAAATGTGGTTTTTCTCAAGTGTGGATTGGATGTCGATTAGACTTCCGTGTTCTGGAAAAACAGTTAGCTGATCTGAGCAGAACAAACTGTTTTGCCCTATTAGGGCAGCAAAATGGTTCGGGGAAAACAACGTTCCGTATCCTACGAGGAAACAGATTTTGTTCACTCATTCTGCCCTAGTAGGGCAGAAAAGTAGTGTGAACAGAATCTCGTTCCGTTTCCTATGAAAACAAAGAGTTTGTTCACTCATTCTGCCCTAGTAGGGCAGAAAAGTGGTTTTGCTCGAGTGTGGATTGGATGTCGATTAGACTTCCGTGTTCTAAAAAAACAGTTAGCTGATCTGAGCAGAACAAACTATTCTGCCCTAGTAGGGCAGAAACTGGTGTGAACAGAACCTCGTTCCGTTTCCTATGAAAACAAGGAGTTTGTTTACTCATTCTGCCCTAGTAGGGCAGAAAAGTGGTTTTGCTTAAGTGTGGATCGGATGTCGATTAGACTTTCCTGTTCTGGAAAAACAGTTAGCTGATCTGAGCAGAACAAACTATTCTGCCCTAGTAGGGCAGCAAAATGGTTCGGAGAGAACAACGTTCCGTATCCTACGAGGAAACAGATTTTTTTCACTCATTCTGGCCTAGTAGGGCAGAAAAGTGGTTTTGCTCGAGTGTGAATCGGATGTCAATGAGACTTTCCTGTTCTGGAAAAACAATTAGCTGATCTGAGCAGAACAAACTATTCTGCCCTAGTGGGGCAGCAAAATGGTTCGGAGAGAACAACGTTCCGTATCCTACGAGGAAACAGATTTTGTTCACTCATTCTGCCCTTGTAGGGCAGAAAAGTAGTGTGAACCGAACCTCGTTCCGTTTCCTATGAAAACAAAGAGTTTGTTCACTCATTCTGCCCTAGTAGGGCAGAAAAGTGGTTTTTCTCAAGTGTGGATTGGATGTCGATTAGACTTCCGTGTTCTGGAAAAACAGTTAGCTGATCTGAGCAGAACAAACGATTCTGCCCTAGTAGGGCAGGAACTGGTGTGAACAGAACCTCGTTCCGTTTCCTATGAAAACAAAGATTTTGTTCACTCATTCTGCCCTAGTAGGGCAGAAAAGTAGTGTGAACCGAACCTCGTTCCGTTTGCTATGAAAACAAAGAGTTTGTTCACTCATTCTGTCCTAGTAGGGCAGAAAAGTGGTTTTTCTCAAGTGTGGATTGGATGTCGATTAGACTTCCGTGTTCTGGAAAAACAGTTAGCTGATCTGAGCAGAACAAACTGTTCTGCCCTAGTAGGGCAGCAAAATGGTTCGGAGAAAACAACGTTCCGTATCCTACGAGGAAACAGATTTTGTTTACTCATACTGCCCTAGTAGGGCAGCAAAGTAGTGTGAACAGAACCTCGTTCCGTTTCCTATGAAAACAAAGAGTTTGTTCACTCATTCTGCTCTAGTAGGGCAGAAAAGTGGTTTTGCTCAAGTGTGGATTGGATGTCGATTAGACTTCCGTGTTCTGGAAAAACAGTTAGCTGATCTGAGCAGATGTTCTGCCCTAGTAGGGCAGCAAAATGGTTCGGAGAACCATTTTGCTTAAGTGTGGATTGGATGTCGATTAGACTTTCTTGTTCTGGAAAAACAGTTAGCTGATCTGAGCAGAACAAACTATTCTGCCCTAGTAGGGCAGCAAAATGGTTCGGAGAGAAGAACGTTCCGTACCCTACGAGGAAACAGATTTTGTTCACTCATTCTGCCCTAGTAGGGCAGAAAAGTGGTGTGAACAGAACCTCGTTCCGTTTCCTATGAAAACAAAGAGTTTGTTCACTCATTCTGCCCTAGTAGGGCAGAAAAGTGGTTTTGCTTAAGTGTGGATTGGATGTCGATTAGACTTTCTTGTTCTGGAAAAACAGTTAGCTGATCTGAGCAGAACAAACTATTCTGCCCTAGTAGGGCAGCAAAATGGTTCGGAGGGAACAACGTTCCGTATCCTACGAGGAAACAGAATTTGTTCACTCATTCTGCCCTAGTAGGGCAGAAAAGTGGTGTGAACGAACTTCGTTTCGTTTCCTATGAAAACAATAATTTTGTTCACTCATTCTGGCCTAGTAGGGCAGAAATGTGGTTTTTCTCAAGTGTGGATTGGATGTCGATTAGACTTTCCTGTTCTGGAAAAACAGTTAGCTGGTCTGAGCAGAACAAACGATTTTGCCCTAGTAGGGCAGAAAAGTGGTGTGAACAGAACCTCGTTCCGTTTCCTATGAAAACAAAGAGTTTGTTCACTCATTCTGCCCTAGTAGGGCAGAGAAGTGGTTTTTCTCAAGTGTGGATTGGATGTCGATTAGACTTTCCTGTTCTGGAAAAACAGTTAGCTGATCTGAGCAGAACAAACGATTTTGCCCTAGTAGGGCAGGAACTGTTCTGGAAAAACCGTTAGCTGATCTGAGCAGAACAAACTGTTCTGCCCTAGTAGGGCAGCAAAATGGTTCTGAGAAAACAACGTTCCGTATCCTACGAGGAAACAGATTTTGTTCACTCATTCTGCCCTAGTAGGGCAGAAAAGTAGTGTGAACCGAACCTCGTTCCGTTTCCTATGAAAACAAAGAGTTTGTTCACTCATTCTGCTTGGATGTCGATTAGACTTCCGTGTTCTGGAAAAACAGTTAGCCACATAGACAATGTTTCAGGAGTAGCGAGCTAGAATACCGGTACTTGCGCGCTAGAACACCGCAATGACCGATTTGACACATAGGTTGTCGCGCTATTCTTGGGTGCAAGTACCGGTATTGTTCGGCGCAACTAGCGCTTTCATCGTGCGGTAGCACCGCTTTTTGGAATACAGCCATACGAAATTTTGCTCGCTACCAAAATTTTATTCATTCATAAAAAACATTGAACTACAATCAAACATATTCGTATGTTCCCATATAATACAAACATGCATACAAAAAAACCATAAACTTGAAAACAAGTTAAATTTGAATGAGTATTCTTCCTCTAAAAAAAACAAATATCTAAAGAGTGGGTCATCATTAAATTTCTCAGAGAACCAAAAATTATACAATTCAGAAATAACTGTACCAACTTATGTTTCATGTCGGCTATCTAACTGACGAGTGATTTGAGATTGAAGAGATGCAGACGACGTCTTGTGTCTGCGTACAAGTAGAAATCTTTCCGGTTGATCTTCATGAATATTGATCTGAAATGAATACTTACACTCAAACAGAAGAAAGAGTTCATAGTTACACCTCTATATACAACAGAACAACACGGAAATTCTTTCAAAGTGTTGCATAGACAATGTTTCAGGAGTAGCGAGCTAGAATACCGGTACTTGCGCGCTAGAACACCGCAATGACCGATTTGACACATAGGTTGTCGCGCTATTCTTGGGTGCAAGTACCGGTATTGTTCGGCGCAACTAGCGCTTTCATCGTGCGGTAGCACCGCTTTTTGGAATACAGCCATACGAAATTTTGCTCGCTACCAAAATTTTATTCATTCATAAAAAACATTGAACTACAATCAAACATATTCGTATGTTCCCATATAATACAAACATGCATACAAAAAAACCATAAACTTGAAAACAAGTTAAATTTGAATGAGTATTCTTCCTCTAAAAAAAACAAATATCTAAAGAGTGGGTCATCATTAAATTTCTCAGAGAACCAAAAATTATACAATTCAGAAATAACTGTACCAACTTATGTTTCATGTCGGCTATCTAACTGACGAGTTATTTGAGATTGAAGAGATGCAGACGACGTCTTGTGTCTGCGTACAAGTAGAAATCTTTCCGGTTGATCTTCATGAATATTGATCTGAAATGAATACTTACACTCAAACAGAAGAAAGAGTTCATAGTTACACCTCTATATACAACAGAACAACACGGAAATTCTTTCAAAGTGTTGCATAATAATTATGACAATGTAATAAATAGCTCTAAAAATACGAAAATTAAACAGATCAAAACTCATTCTATCTCGAACCGAGCACACGAAAAGAAGATTCTGCACCAATCTATCAATTTTACTAACGTTTAAAGTAACCACTTACAAAATAAGAGAAAAAATAACTAAGAGAACACCCGACCGACGAGCGGTTGCGCAGTCGAGAAGTGGAGGGCGGTTTGAAAACAATTTTTCATCAATCAATAACATATCTGGCGGTACTCGCGCTCGCAGGGCCCCCTGCTCGGCGGGTTATTCCAGTGAGCAAGTACCGGTATTGTCGCGCGCAAGTACCGACTTTTGCTATTGTCCTGCGCTACTACCGACTCATTGCCTGAGTGATCTGAGCAGAACAAACTATTCTGCCTAGTAGGGCAGGAACTGGTGTGAACAGAACCTCGTTCCGTTTCCTATGAAAACAAAGAGTTTGTTCACTTATTCTGTCCTAGTAGGGCAGAAAAGTGGTTTTTCTCAAGTGTGGATTGGATGTCGATTAGACTTTCCTGATCTGGAAAAACAGTTAGCTGATCTGAGCAGAACAAACGATTTTGCCCTAGTAGGGCAGGAACTGGTGTGAACAGAACCTCTTTCCGTTCCCTATGAAAACAAAGAGTTTGTTCACTCATTCTGCCCTAGTAGGGCAGAAAAGTGGTTTTTCTCAAGTGTGGATTGGATGTCGATTAGACTTCCGTGTTCTGGAAAAACAGTTAGCTGATCTGAGCAGAACAAACTGTTCTGCCCTATTAGGGCAGCAAAATGGTTCGGGGAAAACAACGTTCAGTATCCTACGAGGAAACAGATTTTGTTCACTCATTCTGCCCTAGTAGGGCAGAAAAGTAGTGTGAACAGAATCTCGTTCCGTTTCCTATGAAAACAAAGAGTTTGTTCACTCATTCTGCCCTAGTAGGGCAGAAAAGTGGTTTTGCTCAAGTGTGGATTGGATGTCGATTAGACTTCCGTCTTCTGGAAAAACAGTTAGCTGATCTGAGCAGAACAAACTATTCTGCCCTAGTAGGGCAGCAAAATGGTTTGGAGAGAACAACGTTCCGTTTCCTATGAAAACAAAGATTTTGTTCACTCATTCTGCCCTAGTAGGGCAGAAAAGTGGTTTTGCTTAAGTGTGGATCGGATGTCGATTAGACTTTCTTGTTCTGGAGAAACAGTTAGCTGATCTGAGCAGAACAAACTATTCTGCCCTAGTAGGGCAGCAGAATGGTTCGTAGAGAACAACGTTCCGTATCCTACGAGGAAACAGATTTTGTTCACTCATTCTGCCCTAGTAGGGCAGAAAAGTAGTGTGAACAGAACCTCGTTCCGTTTCCTATGAAAACAAAGAGTTTGTTCACTCATTCTGCCCTAGTAGGGCAGAAAAGTGGTTTTTCTCAAGTGTGGATTGGATGTCGATTAGACTTCCGTGTTCTGGAAAAACCGTTAGCTGATCTGAGCAGAACAAACTGTTCTGTCCTAGTAGGGCAGCAAAATGGTTCGGAGAAAACAACGTTCCGTATCCTACGAGGAAACAGATTTTGTTCACTCATTCTGCCCTAGTAGGGCAGAAAAGTAGTGTGAACCGAACCTCGTTCCGTTTCCTATGAAAACAAAGAGTTTGTTCACTCATTTTGCCCTAGTAGGGCAGAAAAGTGGTTTTGCTCAAGTGTGGATTGGATGTCGATTAGACTTCCGTGTTCTGGAAAAACAGTTAGCTGATCTGAGCAGAACAAACTGTTCTGCCCTAGTAGGGCAGCAAAATGGTTTGGAGAAAACAACGTTCCGTATCCTACGAGGAAACAGATTTTGTTCACTCATTCTGGTTTTGCTCGAGTGTGGATTGGATGTCGATTAGACTTCCGTGTTCTGGAAAAAACAGTTAGCTGATCTGAGCAGAACAAACTGTTCTGTCCTAGTAGGGCAGCAAAATGGTTTGGAGAAAACAACGTTCCGTATCCTACAAGGAAACAGATTTTGTTCACTCATTCTGCCTTAGTAGGGCAGAAAAGTAGTGTGAACAGAACCTCGTTCCGTTTCCTATGAAAACAAAGAGTTTGTTCACTCATTCTGCCCTAGTAGGGCAGAAAAATGGTTTTGCTCAAGTGTGGATTGGATGTCGATTAGACTTCCGTGTTCTGGAGTAACAGTTAGCTGATCTGAGCAGAACAAACTGTTCTGCCCTAGTAGGGCAGCAAAATGGTTTGGAGAAAACAACGTTCCGTATCCTACGAGGAAACAGATTTTGTTCACTCATTCTGGTTTTGCTCGAGTGTGGATTGGATGTCGATTAGACTTCCGTGTTCTTCAAAAACAGTTAGCTGATCTGAGCAGAACAAACTGTTCTGTCCTAGTAGGGCAGCAAAATGGTTTGGAGAAAACAACGTTCCGTATCCTACAAGGAAACAGATTTTGTTCACTCATTCTGCCCTAGTAGGGCAGAAAAGTAGTGTGAACAGAACCTCGTTCCGTTTCCTATGAAAACAAAGAGTTTGTTCACTCATTCTGCCCTAGTAGGGCAGAAAAATGGTTTTGCTCAAGTGTGGATTGGATGTCGATTAGACTTCCGTGTTCTGGAAAAACAGTTAGCTGATCTGAGCAGATGTTCTGTCCTAGTAGGGCAGCAAAATGGTTCGGAGAACCATTTTGCTTAAGTGTGGATTGGATGTCGATTAGACTTTCTTGTTCTGGAAAAACAGTTAGCTGATCTGAGCAGAACAAACTATTCTGCCCTAGTAGGGCAGCAAAATGGTTCGGAGAGAAGAACGTTCCGTATCCTACGAAGAAACAGATTTTGTTCACTCATTCTGCCCTAGTAGGGCAGAAAAGTGGTGTGAACAGAACCTCGTTCCGTTTCCTATGAAAACAAAGATTTTGTTCACTCATTCTGCCCTAGTAGGGCAGAAAAGTGGTTTTGCTTGAGTGAGGATCGGATGTCAATGAGACTTTCCTGTTCTGGAAAAACAGTTAGCTGATCTGAGCAGAACACACGATTCTGCCCTAGTAGGGCAGAAACTGGTGTGAACAGAACCTCGTTCCGTTTCCTATGAAAACAAAGAGTTTGTTCACTCATTCTGCCCTAGTAGGGCAGAAAAGTGGTTTTGCTTGAGTGAGGATCGGATGTCAATGAGACTTTCCTGTTCTGGAAAAACAGTTAGCTGATCTGAGCAGAACACACGATTCTGCCCTAGTAGGGCAGGAACTGGTGTGAACAGAACCTCGTTCCGTTTCCTATGAAAACAAAGAGTTTGTTCACTCATTCTGCCCTAGTAGGGCAGAAACTGGTGTGAACAGAACCTCGTTCCGTTTCCTATGAAAACAAAGATTTTGTTCACTCATTCTGCCCTAGTAGGGCAGAAAAGTGGTTTTGCTTAAATGTGGATTGGATGTCGATTAGACTTTCTTGTTCTGGAAAAACAGTTAGCTGATCTGAGCAGAACAAACTATTCTGCCCTAGTAGGGCAGCAAAATGGTTCGGAGGGAACAACGTTCCGTATCCTACGAGGAAACAGAATTTGTTCACTCATTCTGCCCTAGTAGGGCAGAAAAGTGGTGTGAACGAACTTCGTTTCGTTTCCTATGAAAACAATAATTTTGTTCACTCATTCTGGCCTAGTAGGGCAGAAAAGTGGTTTTTCTCAAGTGTGGATTGGATGTCGATTAGACTTTCCTGTTCTGGAAAAACAATTAGCTGATCTGAGCAGAACAAACGATTTTGCCCTAGTAGGGCAGAAAAGTGGTGTGAACAGAACCTCGTTCCGTTTCCTATGAAAACAAAGAGTTTGTTCACTCATTCTGCCCTAGTAGGGCAGAAAAGTGGTTTTTCTCAAGTGTGGATTGGATGTCGATTGGACTTTCCTGTTCTGGAAAAACAGTTAGCTGATCTGAGCAGAACAAACGATTTTGCCCTAGTAGGGCAGGAACTGTTCTGGAAAAACCGTTAGCTGATCTGAGCAGAACAAACTGTTCTGCCCTAGTAGGGCAGCAAAATGGTTCGGAGAAAACAACGTTCCGTATCCTACGAGGAAACAGATTTTGTTCACTCATTCTGCCCTAGTAGGGCAGAAAAGTAGTGTGAACCGAACCTCGTTCCGTTTCCTATGAAAACAAAGAGTTTGTTCACTCATTCTGCCCTAGTAGGGCAGAAAAGTGGTTTTGCTCAAGTGTGGATTGGATGTCGATTAGACTTCCGTGTTCTGGAAAAACAGTTAGCTGATCTGAGCAGAACAAACTATTCTGCCCTAGTAGGGCAGGAACTGGTGTGAACAGAACCTCGTTCCGTTTCCTATGAAAACAAAGAGTTTGTTCACTCATTCTGCCCTAGTAGGGCAGAAAAGTGGTTTTTCTCAAGTGTGGATTGGATGTCGATTAGACTTTCCTGATCTGGAAAAACAGTTAGCTGATCTGAGCAGAACAAACGATTTTGCCCTAGTAGGGCAGGAAATGGTGTGAACAGAACCTCGTTCCGTTCCCTATGAAAACAAAGAGTTTGTTCACTCATTCTGCCCTAGTAGGGCAGAAAAGTGGTTTTGCTTGAGTGAGGATCGGATGTCAATGAGACTTTCCTGTTCTGGAAAAACAGTTAGCTGATCTGAGCAGAACACACGATTCTGCCCTAGTAGGGCAGGAACTGGTGTGAACAGAACCTCGTTCCGTTTCCTATGAAAACAAAGAGTTTGTTCACTCATTCTGCCCTAGTAGGGCAGAAAAGTGGTTTTGCTTGAGTGAGGATCGGATGTCAATGAGACTTTCCTGTTCTGGAAAAACCGTTAGCTGATCTGAGCAGAACAAACTGTTCTGCCCTAGTAGGGCAGCAAAATGGTTCGGAGAAAACAACGTTCCGTATCCTACGAGGAAACAGATTTTGTTCACTCATTCTGCCCTAGTAGGGCAGAAAAGTAGTGTGAACCGAACCTCGTTCCGTTTCCTATGAAAACAAAGAGTTTGTTCACTCATTCTGCCCTAGTAGGGCAGAAAAGTGGTTTTGCTCAAGTGTGGATTGGATGTCGATTAGACTTCCGTGTTCTGGAAAAACAGTTAGCTGATCTGAGCAGAACAAACTAATCTGCCCTAGTAGGGCAGGAACTGGTGTGAACAGAACCTCGTTCCGTTTCCTATGAAAACAAAGAGTTTGTTCACTCATTCTGCCCTAGTAGGGCAGAAAAGTGGTTTTTCTCAAGTGTGGATTGGATGTCGATTAGACTTTCCTGATCTGGAAAAACAGTTAGCTGATCTGAGCAGAACAAACGATTTTGCCCTAGTAGGGCAGGAACTGGTGTGAACAGAACCTCGTTCCGTTCCCTATGAAAACAAAGAGTTTGTTCACTCATTCTGCCCTAGTAGGGCAGAAAAGTGGTTTTGCTTGAGTGAGGATCGGATGTCAATGAGACTTTCCTGTTCTGGAAAAACAGTTAGCTGATCTGAGCAGAACACACGATTCTGCCCTAGTAGGGCAGGAACTGGTGTGAACAGAACCTCGTTCCGTTTCCTATGAAAACAAAGAGTTTGTTCACTCATTCTGCCCTAGTAGGGCAGAAACTGGTGTGAACAGAACCTCGTTCCGTTTCCTATGAAAACAAAGATTTTGTTCACTCATTCTGCCCTAGTAGGGCAGAAAAGTGGTTTTGCTTAAGTGTGGATTGGATGTCGATTAGACTTTCTTGTTCTGGAAAAACAGTTAGCTGATCTGAGCAGAACAAACTATTCTGCCCTAGTAGGGCAGCAAAATGGTTCGGAGGGAACAACGTTCCGTATCCTACGAGGAAACAGAATTTGTTCACTCATTCTGCCCTAGTAGGGCAGAAAAGTGGTGTGAACGAACTTCGTTTCGTTTCCTATGAAAACAATAATTTTGTTCACTCATTCTGGCCTAGTAGGGCAGAAAAGTGGTTTTTCTCAAGTGTGGATTGGATGTCGATTAGACTTTCCTGTTCTGGAAAAACAATTAGCTGATCTGAGCAGAACAAACGATTTTGCCCTAGTACGGCAGAAAAGTGGTGTGAACAGAACCTCGTTCCGTTTCCTATGAAAACAAAGAGTTTGTTCACTCATTCTGCCCTAGTAGGGCAGAAAAGTGGTTTTTCTCAAGTGTGGATTGGATGTCGATTGGACTTTCCTGTTCTGGAAAAACAGTTAGCTGATCTGAGCAGAACAAACGATTTTGCCCTAGTAGGGCAGGAACTGTTCTGGAAAAACCGTTAGCTGATCTGAGCAGAACAAACTGTTCTGCCCTAGTAGGGCAGCAAAATGGTTCGGAGAAAACAACGTTCCGTATCCTACGAGGAAACAGATTTTGTTCACTCATTCTGCCCTAGTAGGGCAGAAAAGTAGTGTGAACCGAACCTCGTTCCGTTTCCTATGAAAACAAAGAGTTTGTTCACTCATTCTGCCCTAGTAGGGCAGAAAAGTGGTTTTGCTCAAGTGTGGATTGGATGTCGATTAGACTTCCGTGTTCTGGAAAAACAGTTAGCTGATCTGAGCAGAACAAACTATTCTGCCCTAGTAGGGCAGGAACTGGTGTGAACAGAACCTCGTTCCGTTTCCTATGAAAACAAAGAGTTTGTTCACTCATTCTGCCCTAGTAGGGCAGAAAAGTGGTTTTTCTCAAGTGTGGATTGGATGTCGATTAGACTTTCCTGATCTGGAAAAACAGTTAGCTGATCTGAGCAGAACAAACGATTTTGCCCTAGTAGGGCAGGAACTGGTGTGAACAGAACCTCGTTCCGTTCCCTATGAAAACAAAGAGTTTGTTCACTCATTCTGCCCTAGTAGGGCAGAAAAGTGGTTTTTCTCAAGTGTGGATTGGATGTCGATTAGACTTCCGTGTTCTGGCAAAACAGTTAGCTGATCTGAGCAGAACAAACTGTTCTGCCCTATTAGGGCAGCAAAATGGTTCGGGGAAAACAACGTTCAGTATCCTACGAGGAAACAGATTTTGTTCACTCATTCTGCCCTAGTAGGGCAGAAAAGTAGTGTGAACAGAATCTCGTTCCGTTTCCTATGAAAACAAAGAGTTTGTTCACTCATTCTGCCCTAGTAGGGCAGAAAAGTGGTTTTGCTCAAGTGTGGATTGGATGTCGATTAGACTTCCGTCTTCTGGAAAAACAGTTAGCTGATCTGAGCAGAACCAACTATTCTGCCCTAGTAGGGCAGAAACTGGTGTGAACAAAACCTCGTTCCGTTTCCTATGAAAACAAAGAGTTTGTTTACTCATTCTGCCCTAGTAGGGCAGAAAAGTGGTTTTGCTTAAGTGTGGATCGGATGTCGATTAGACTTTCTTGTTCTGGAAAAACAGTTAGCTGATCTGAGCAGAACAAACTATTCTGCCCTAGTAGGGCAGCAGAATGGTTCGGAGAGAACAACGTTCCGTATCCTACGAGGAAACAGATTTTGTTCACTCATTCTGCCCTAGTAGGGCAGAAAAGTAGTGTGAACAGAACCTCGTTCCGTTTCCTATGAAAACAAAGAGTTTGTTCACTCATTCTGCCCTAGTAGGGCAGAAAAGTGGTTTTTCTCAAGTGTGGATTGGATGTCGATTAGACTTCCGTGTTCTGGAAAAACCGTTGGCTGATCTGAGCAGAACAAACTGTTCTGCCCTAGTAGGGCAGCAAAATGGTTTGGAGAAAACAACGTTCCGTATCCTACGAGGAAACAGATTTTGTTCACTCATTCTGGTTTTGCTCGAGTGTGGATTGGATGTCGATTAGACTTCCGTGTTCTGGAAAAACAGTTAGCTGATCTGAGCAGAACAAACTGTTCTGTCCTAGTAGGGCAGCAAAATGGTTTGGAGAAAACAACGTTCCGTATCCTACAAGGAAACAGATTTTGTTCACTCATTCTGCCCTAGTAGGGCAGAAAAGTAGTGTGAACAGAACCTCGTTACGTTTCCTATGAAAACAAAGAGTTTGTTCACTCATTCTGCCCTAGTAGGGCAGAAAAATGGTTTTGCTCAAGTGTGGATTGGATGTCGATTAGACTTCCGTGTTCTGGAAAAACAGTTAGCTGATCTGAGCAGAACAAACTATTCTGCCCTAGTAGGGCAGGAACTGGTGTGAACAGAACCTCGTTCCGTTTCCTATGAAAACAAAGAGTTTGTTCACTCATTCTGCCCTAGTAGGGCAGAAAAGTGGTTTTTCTCAAGTGTGGATTGGATGTCGATTAGACTTTCCTGATCTGGAAAAACAGTTAGCTGATCTGAGCAGAACAAACGATTTTGCCCTAGTAGGGCAGGAACTGGTGTGAACAGAACCTCGTTCCGTTCCCTATGAAAACAAAGAGTTTGTTCACTCATTCTGCCCTAGTAGGGCAGAAAAGTGGTTTTTCTCAAGTGTGGATTGGATGTCGATTAGACTTCCGTGTTCTGGCAAAACAGTTAGCTGATCTGAGCAGAACAAACTGTTCTGCCCTATTAGGGCAGCAAAATGGTTCGGGGAAAACAACGTTCAGTATCCTACGAGGAAACAGATTTTGTTCACTCATTCTGCCCTAGTAGGGCAGAAAAGTAGTGTGAACAGAATCTCGTTCCGTTTCCTATGAAAACAAAGAGTTTGTTCACTCATTCTGCCCTAGTAGGGCAGAAAAGTGGTTTTGCTCAAGTGTGGATTGGATGTCGATTAGACTTCCGTCTTCTGGAAAAACAGTTAGCTGATCTGAGCAGAACCAACTATTCTGCCCTAGTAGGGCAGAAACTGGTGTGAACAAAACCTCGTTCCGTTTCCTATGAAAACAAAGAGTTTGTTTACTCATTCTGCCCTAGTAGGGCAGAAAAGTGGTTTTGCTTAAGTGTGGATCGGATGTCGATTAGACTTTCTTGTTCTGGAAAAACAGTTAGCTGATCTGAGCAGAACAAACTATTCTGCCCTAGTAGGGCAGCAGAATGGTTCGGAGAGAACAACGTTCCGTATCCTACGAGGAAACAGATTTTGTTCACTCATTCTGCCCTAGTAGGGCAGAAAAGTAGTGTGAACAGAACCTCGTTCCGTTTCCTATGAAAACAAAGAGTTTGTTCACTCATTCTGCCCTAGTAGGGCAGAAAAGTGGTTTTTCTCAAGTGTGGATTGGATGTCGATTAGACTTCCGTGTTCTGGAAAAACCGTTAGCTGATCTGAGCAGAACAAACTGTTCTGCCCTAGTAGGGCAGCAAAATGGTTTGGAGAAAACAACGTTCCGTATCCTACGAGGAAACAGATTTTGTTCACTCATTCTGGTTTTGCTCGAGTGTGGATTGGATGTCGATTAGACTTCCGTGTTCTGGCAAAACAGTTAGCTGATCTGAGCAGAACAAACTGTTCTGCCCTATTAGGGCAGCAAAATGGTTCGGGGAAAACAACGTTCAGTATCCTACGAGGAAACAGATTTTGTTCACTCATTCTGCCCTAGTAGGGCAGAAAAGTAGTGTGAACAGAATCTCGTTCCGTTTCCTATGAAAACAAAGAGTTTGTTCACTCATTCTGCCCTAGTAGGGCAGAAAAGTGGTTTTGCTCAAGTGTGGATTGGATGTCGATTAGACTTCCGTCTTCTGGAAAAACAGTTAGCTGATCTGAGCAGAACCAACTATTCTGCCCTAGTAGGGCAGAAACTGGTGTGAACAAAACCTCGTTCCGTTTCCTATGAAAACAAAGAGTTTGTTTACTCATTCTGCCCTAGTAGGGCAGAAAAGTGGTTTTGCTTAAGTGTGGATCGGATGTCGATTAGACTTTCTTGTTCTGGAAAAACAGTTAGCTGATCTGAGCAGAACAAACTATTCTGCCCTAGTAGGGCAGCAGAATGGTTCGGAGAGAACAACGTTCCGTATCCTACGAGGAAACAGATTTTGTTCACTCATTCTGCCCTAGTAGGGCAGAAAAGTAGTGTGAACAGAACCTCGTTCCGTTTCCTATGAAAACAAAGAGTTTGTTCACTCATTCTGCCCTAGTAGGGCAGAAAAGTGGTTTTTCTCAAGTGTGGATTGGATGTCGATTAGACTTCCGTGTTCTGGAAAAACCGTTAGCTGATCTGAGCAGAACAAACTGTTCTGCCCTAGTAGGGCAGCAAAATGGTTTGGAGAAAACAACGTTCCGTATCCTACGAGGAAACAGATTTTGTTCACTCATTCTGGTTTTGCTCGAGTGTGGATTGGATGTCGATTAGACTTCCGTGTTCTGGAAAAACAGTTAGCTGATCTGAGCAGAACAAACTGTTCTGTCCTAGTAGGGCAGCAAAATGGTTTGGAGAAAACAACGTTCCGTATCCTACAAGGAAACAGATTTTGTTCACTCATTCTGCCCTAGTAGGGCAGAAAAGTAGTGTGAACAGAACCTCGTTCCGTTTCCTATGAAAACAAAGAGTTTGTTCACTCATTCTGCCCTAGTAGGGCAGAAAAATGGTTTTGCTCAAGTGTGGATTGGATGTCGATTAGACTTCCGTGTTCTGGAAAAACAGTTAGCTGATCTGAGCAGATGTTCTGTCCTAGTAGGGCAGCAAAATGGTTCGGAGAACCATTTTGCTTAAGTGTGGATTGGATGTCGATTAGACTTTCTTGTTCTGGAAAAACAGTTAGCTGATCTGAGCAGAACAAACTATTCTGTCCTAGTAGGGCAGCAAAATGGTTCGGAGAGAAGAACGTTCCGTATCCTACGAAGAAACAGATTTTGTTCACTCATTCTGCCCTAGTAGGGCAGAAAAGAGGTGTGAACAGAACCTCGTTCCGTTTTCTATGAAAACAAAGATTTTGTTCACTCATTCTGCCCTAGTAGGGCAGAAAAGTGGTTTTGCTTGAGTGAGGATCGGATGTCAATGAGACTTTCCTGTTCTGGAAAAACAGTTAGCTGATCTGAGCAGAACACACGATTCTGCCCTAGTAGGGCAGAAAATGGTGTGAACAGAACCTCGTTCCGTTTCCTATGAAAACAAAGAGTTTGTTCACTCATTCTGCCCTAGTAGGGCAGAAAAGTGGTTTTGCTTGAGTGAGGATCGGATGTCAATGAGACTTTCCTGTTCTGGAAAAACAGTTAGCTGATCTGAGCAGAACACACGATTCTGCCCTAGTAGGGCAGGAACTGGTGTGAACAGAACCTCGTTCCGTTTCCTATGAAAACAAAGAGTTTGTTCACTCATTCTGCCCTAGTAGGGCAGAAACTGGTGTGAACAGAACCTCGTTCCGTTTCCTATGAAAACAAAGATTTTGTTCACTCATTTTGCCCTAGTAGGGCAGAAAAGTGGTTTTGCTTGAGTGAGGATCGGATGTCAATGAGACTTTCCTGTTCTGGAAAAACAGTTAGCTGATCTGAGCAGAACACACGATTCTGCCCTAGTAGGGCAGGAACTGGTGTGAACAGAACCTCGTTCCGTTTCCTATGAAAACAAAGAGTTTGTTCACTCATTCTGCCCTAGTAGGGCAGAAAAGTGGTTTTCTCAAGTGTGGATTGGATGTCGATTAGACTTCCGTGTTCTGGAAAAACAGTTAGCTGATCTGAGCAGAACGAACTGTTCTGCCCTATTAGGGCAGCAAAATGGTTCGGGGAAAACAACGTTCCGTATCCTACGAGGAAACAGATTTTGTTCACTCATTCTGCCCTAGTAGGGCAGAAAAGTAGTGTGAACAGAATCTCGTTCCGTTTCCTATGAAAACAAAGAGTTTGTTCACTCATTCTGCCCTAGTAGGGCAGAAAAGTGGTTTTGCTCAAGTGTGGATTGGATGTCGATTAGACTTCCGTGTTCTGGAAAAACAGTTAGCTGATCTGAGCAGAACAAACTATTCTGCCCTAGTAGGGCAGAAACTGGTGTGAACAGAACCTCGTTCCGTTTCCTATGAAAACAAAGAGTTTGTTTACTCATTCTGCCCTAGTAGGGCAGAAAAGTGGTTTTGCTTAAGTGTGGATCGGATGTCGATTAGACTTTCTTGTTCTGGAAAAACAGTTAGCTGATCTGAGCAGAACAAACTATTCTGCCCTAGTAGGGCAGCAAAATGGTTCGGAGAGAACAACGTTCCGTATCCTACGAGGAAACAAATTTTGTTCACTCATTCTGCCCTAGTAGGGCAGAAAAGTAGTGTGAACAGAACCTCGTTCCGTTTCCTATGAAAACAAAGAGTTTGTTCACTCATTCTGCCCTAGTAGGGCAGAAAAGTGGTTTTTCTCAAGTGTGGATTGGATGTCGATTAGACTTCCGTGTTCTGGAGAAACAGTTAGCTGATCTGAGCAGAACAAACTGTTCTGCCCTAGTAGGGCAGCAAAATGGTTCGGAGAAAACAACGTTCCGTATCCTACGAGGAAACAGATTTTGTTCACTCATTCTGCCCTAGTAGGGCAGAAAAGTAGTGTGAACCGAACCTCGTTCCGTTTCTCATGAAAACAAAGAGTTTGTTTACTCATTCTGCCCTAGTAGGGCAGAAAAGTGGTTTTGCTTAAGTGTGGATCGGATGTCGATTAGACTTTCTTGTTCTGGAAAAACAGTTAGCTGATCTGAGCAGAACAAACTATTCTGCCCTAGTAGGGCAGCAGAATGGTTCGGAGAGAACAACGTTCCGTATCCTACGAGGAAACAGATTTTGTTCACTCATTCTGCCCTAGTAGGGCAGAAAAGTAGTGTGAACAGAACCTCGTTCCGTTTCCTATGAAAACAAAGAGTTTGTTCACTCATTCTGCCCTAGTAGGGCAGAAAAGTGGTTTTTCTCAAGTGTGGATTGGATGTCGATTAGACTTCTGTGTTCTGGAAAAACCGTTAGCTGATCTGAGCAGAACAAACTGTTCTGCCCTAGTAGGGCAGCAAAATGGTTCGGAGAGTGGTTTTGCTTAAGTGTGGATCGGATGTCGAAACGGAACGACTAGGGCAGAAAAGTGGTGTGAACAGAACCTCGTTCCGTTTCCTATGAAAACAAAGAGTTTGTTCACTCATTCTGCCCTAGTAGGGCAGAAAAGTGGTTTTTGTCAAGTGAAAAACCGTTAGCTGATCTGAGCAGAACAAACTGTTCTGCCCTAGTAGGGCAGCAAAATGGTTCGGAGAAAACAACGTTCCGTATCCTACGAGGAAACAGATTTTGTTCACTCATTCTGCCCTAGTAGGGCAGAAAAGTAGTGTGAACCGAACCTCGTTCCGTTTCCTATGAAAACAAAGAGTTTGTTCACTCATTCTGCCCTAGTAGGGCAGAAAAGTGGTTTTGCTCAAGTGTGGATTGGATGTCGATTAGACTTCCGTGTTCTGGAAAAACAGTTAGCTGATCTGAGCAGAACAAACTGTTCTGCCCTAGTAGGGCAGCAAAATGGTTTGGAGAAAACAACGTTCCGTATCCTACGAGGAAACAGATTTTGTTCACTCATTCTGGTTTTGCTCGAGTGTGGATTGGATGTCGATTAGACTTCCGTGTTCTGGAAAAACAGTTAGCTGATCTGAGCAGAACAAACTGTTCTGTCCTAGTAGGGCAGCAAAATGGTTTGGAGAAAACAACGTTCCGTATCCTACGAAGAAACAGATTTTGTTCACTCATTCTGCCCTAGTAGGGCAGAAAAGTGGTGTGAACAGAACCTCGTTCCGTTTCCTATGAAAACAAAGATTTTGTTCACTCATTCTGCCCTAGTAGGGCAGAAAAGTGGTTTTGCTTAAGTGTGGATTGGATGTCGATTAGACTTTCTTGTTCTGGAAAAACAGTTAGCTGATCTGAGCAGAACAAACTATTCTGCCCTAGTAGGGCAGCAAAATGGTTCGGAGGGAACAACGTTCCGTATCCTACGAGGAAACAGAATTTGTTCACTCATTCTGCCCTAGTAGGGCAGAAAAGTGGTGTGAACGAACTTCGTTTCGTTTCCTATGAAAACAATAATTTTGTTCACTCATTCTGGCCTAGTAGGGCAGAAAAGTGGTTTTTCTCAAGTGTGGATTGGATGTCGATTAGACTTTCCTGTTCTGGAAAAACAATTAGCTGATCTGAGCAGAACAAACGATTTTGCCCTAGTACGGCAAAAAAGTGGTGTGAACAGAACCTCGTTCCGTTTCCTATGAAAACAAAGAGTTTGTTCACTCATTCTGCCCTAGTAGGGCAGAAAAGTGGTTTTTCTCAAGTGTGGATTGGATGTCGATTGGACTTTCCTGTTCTGGAAAAACAGTTAGCTGATCTGAGCAGAACAAACGATTTTGCCCTAGTAGGGCAGGAACTGTTCTGGAAAAACCGTTAGCTGATCTGAGCAGAACAAACTGTTCTGCCCTAGTAGGGCAGCAAAATGGTTCGGAGAAAACAACGTTCCGTATCCTACGAGGAAACAGATTTTGTTCACTCATTCTGCCCTAGTAGGGCAGAAAAGTAGTGTGAACCGAACCTCGTTCCGTTTCCTATGAAAACAAAGAGTTTGTTCACTCATTCTGCCCTAGTAGGGCAGAAAAGTGGTTTTGCTCAAGTGTGGATTGGATGTCGATTAGACTTCCGTGTTCTGGAAAAACAGTTAGCTGATCTGAGCAGAACAAACTATTCTGCCCTAGTAGGGCAGGAACTGGTGTGAACAGAACCTCGTTCCGTTTCCTATGAAAACAAAGAGTTTGTTCACTCATTCTGCCCTAGTAGGGCAGAAAAGTGGTTTTTCTCAAGTGTGGATTGGATGTCGATTAGACTTTCCTGATCTGGAAAAACAGTTAGCTGATCTGAGCAGAACAAACGATTTTGCCCTAGTAGGGCAGGAACTGGTGTGAACAGAACCTCGTTCCGTTCCCTATGAAAACAAAGAGTTTGTTCACTCATTCTGCCCTAGTAGGGCAGAAAAGTGGTTTTTCTCAAGTGTGGATTGGATGTCGATTAGACTTCCGTGTTCTGGCAAAACAGTTAGCTGATCTGAGCAGAACAAACTGTTCTGCCCTATTAGGGCAGCAAAATGGTTCGGGGAAAACAACGTTCAGTATCCTACGAGGAAACAGATTTTGTTCACTCATTCTGCCCTAGTAGGGCAGAAAAGTAGTGTGAACAGAATCTCGTTCCGTTTCCTATGAAAACAAAGAGTTTGTTCACTCATTCTGCCCTAGTAGGGCAGAAAAGTGGTTTTGCTCAAGTGTGGATTGGATGTCGATTAGACTTCCGTCTTCTGGAAAAACAGTTAGCTGATCTGAGCAGAACCAACTATTCTGCCCTAGTAGGGCAGAAACTGGTGTGAACAAAACCTCGTTCCGTTTCCTATGAAAACAAAGAGTTTGTTTACTCATTCTGCCCTAGTAGGGCAGAAAAGTGGTTTTGCTTAAGTGTGGATCGGATGTCGATTAGACTTTCTTGTTCTGGAAAAACAGTTAGCTGATCTGAGCAGAACAAACTATTCTGCCCTAGTAGGGCAGCAGAATGGTTCGGAGAGAACAACGTTCCGTATCCTACGAGGAAACAGATTTTGTTCACTCATTCTGCCCTAGTAGGGCAGAAAAGTAGTGTGAACAGAACCTCGTTCCGTTTCCTATGAAAACAAAGAGTTTGTTCACTCATTCTGCCCTAGTAGGGCAGAAAAGTGGTTTTTCTCAAGTGTGGATTGGATGTCGATTAGACTTCCGTGTTCTGGAAAAACCGTTGGCTGATCTGAGCAGAACAAACTGTTCTGCCCTAGTAGGGCAGCAAAATGGTTTGGAGAAAACAAAGTTCCGTATCCTACGAGGAAACAGATTTTGTTCACTCATTCTGGTTTTGCTCGAGTGTGGATTGGATGTCGATTAGACTTCCGTGTTCTGGAAAAACAGTTAGCTGATCTGAGCAGAACAAACTGTTCTGTCCTAGTAGGGCAGCAAAATGGTTTGGAGAAAACAACGTTCCGTATCCTACAAGGAAACAGATTTTGTTCACTCATTCTGCCCTAGTAGGGCAGAAAAGTAGTGTGAACAGAACCTCGTTACGTTTCCTATGAAAACAAAGAGTTTGTTCACTCATTCTGCCCTAGTAGGGCAGAAAAATGGTTTTGCTCAAGTGTGGATTGGATGTCGATTAGACTTCCGTGTTCTGGAAAAACAGTTAGCTGATCTGAGCAGAACAAACTATTCTGCCCTAGTAGGGCAGGAACTGGTGTGAACAGAACCTCGTTCCGTTTCCTATGAAAACAAAGAGTTTGTTCACTCATTCTGCCCTAGTAGGGCAGAAAAGTGGTTTTTCTCAAGTGTGGATTGGATGTCGATTAGACTTTCCTGATCTGGAAAAACAGTTAGCTGATCTGAGCAGAACAAACGATTTTGCCCTAGTAGGGCAGGAACTGGTGTGAACAGAACCTCGTTCCGTTCCCTATGAAAACAAAGAGTTTGTTCACTCATTCTGCCCTAGTAGGGCAGAAAAGTGGTTTTTCTCAAGTGTGGATTGGATGTCGATTAGACTTCCGTGTTCTGGCAAAACAGTTAGCTGATCTGAGCAGAACAAACTGTTCTGCCCTATTAGGGCAGCAAAATGGTTCGGGGAAAACAACGTTCAGTATCCTACGAGGAAACAGATTTTGTTCACTCATTCTGCCCTAGTAGGGCAGAAAAGTAGTGTGAACAGAATCTCGTTCCGTTTCCTATGAAAACAAAGAGTTTGTTCACTCATTCTGCCCTAGTAGGGCAGAAAAGTGGTTTTGCTCAAGTGTGGATTGGATGTCGATTAGACTTCCGTCTTCTGGAAAAACAGTTAGCTGATCTGAGCAGAACCAACTATTCTGCCCTAGTAGGGCAGAAACTGGTGTGAACAAAACCTCGTTCCGTTTCCTATGAAAACAAAGAGTTTGTTTACTCATTCTGCCCTAGTAGGGCAGAAAAGTGGTTTTGCTTAAGTGTGGATCGGATGTCGATTAGACTTTCTTGTTCTGGAAAAACAGTTAGCTGATCTGAGCAGAACAAACTATTCTGCCCTAGTAGGGCAGCAGAATGGTTCGGAGAGAACAACGTTCCGTATCCTACGAGGAAACAGATTTTGTTCACTCATTCTGCCCTAGTAGGGCAGAAAAGTAGTGTGAACAGAACCTCGTTCCGTTTCCTATGAAAACAAAGAGTTTGTTCACTCATTCTGCCCTAGTAGGGCAGAAAAGTGGTTTTTCTCAAGTGTGGATTGGATGTCGATTAGACTTCCGTGTTCTGGAAAAACCGTTAGCTGATCTGAGCAGAACAAACTGTTCTGCCCTAGTAGGGCAGCAAAATGGTTTGGAGAAAACAACGTTCCGTATCCTACGAGGAAACAGATTTTGTTCACTCATTCTGGTTTTGCTCGAGTGTGGATTGGATGTCGATTAGACTTTCTTGTTCTGGAAAAACAGTTAGCTGATCTGAGCAGAACAAACTGTTCTGTCCTAGTAGGGCAGCAAAATGGTTCGGAGAAAACAACGTTCCGTATCCTACAAGGAAACAGATTTTGTTCACTCATTCTGCCCTAGTAGGGCAGAAAAGTAGTGTGAACAGAACCTCGTTCCGTTTCCTATGAAAACAAAGAGTTTGTTCACTCATTCTGCCCTAGTAGGGCAGAAAAGTGGTTTTGCTTGAGTGAGGATCGGATGTCAATGAGACTTTCCTGTTCTGGAAAAACAGTTAGCTGATCTGAGCAGAACACACGATTCTGCCCTAGTAGGGCAGAAAATGGTGTGAACAGAACCTCGTTCCGTTTCCTATGAAAACAAAGAGTTTGTTCACTCATTCTGCCCTAGTAGGGCAGAAAAGTGGTTTTGCTTGAGTGAGGATCGGATGTCAATGAGACTTTCCTGTTCTGGAAAAACAGTTAGCTGATCTGAGCAGAACACACGATTCTGCCCTAGTAGGGCAGGAACTGGTGTGAACAGAACCTCGTTCCGTTTCCTATGAAAACAAAGAGTTTGTTCACTCATTCTGCCCTAGTAGGGCAGAAACTGGTGTGAACAGAACCTCGTTCCGTTTCCTATGAAAACAAAGATTTTGTTCACTCATTCTGCCCTAGTAGGGCAGAAAAGTGGTTTTGCTTGAGTGAGGATCGGATGTCAATGAGACTTTCCTGTTCTGGAAAAACAGTTAGCTGATCTGAGCAGAACACACGATTCTGCCCTAGTAGGGCAGGAACTGGTGTGAACAGAACCTCGTTCCGTTTCCTATGAAAACAAAGAGTTTGTTCACTCATTCTGCCCTAGTAGGGCAGAAAAGTGGTTTTCTCAAGTGTGGATTGGATGTCGATTAGACTTCCGTGTTCTGGAAAAACAGTTAGCTGATCTGAGCAGAACGAACTGTTCTGCCCTATTAGGGCAGCAAAATGGTTCGGGGAAAACAACGTTCCGTATCCTACGAGGAAACAGATTTTGTTCACTCATTCTGCCCTAGTAGGGCAGAAAAGTAGTGTGAACAGAATCTCGTTCCGTTTCCTATGAAAACAAAGAGTTTGTTCACTCATTCTGCCCTAGTAGGGCAGAAAAGTGGTTTTGCTCAAGTGTGGATTGGATGTCGATTAGACTTCCGTGTTCTGGAAAAACAGTTAGCTGATCTGAGCAGAACAAACTATTCTGCCCTAGTAGGGCAGAAACTGGTGTGAACAGAACCTCGTTCCGTTTCCTATGAAAACAAAGAGTTTGTTTACTCATTCTGCCCTAGTAGGGCAGAAAAGTGGTTTTGCTTAAGTGTGGATCGGATGTCGATTAGACTTTCTTGTTCTGGAAAAACAGTTAGCTGATCTGAGCAGAACAAACTATTCTGCCCTAGTAGGGCAGCAAAATGGTTCGGAGAGAACAACGTTCCGTATCCTACGAGGAAACAAATTTTGTTCACTCATTCTGCCCTAGTAGGGCAGAAAAGTAGTGTGAACAGAACCTCGTTCCGTTTCCTATGAAAACAAAGAGTTTGTTCACTCATTCTGCCCTAGTAGGGCAGAAAAGTGGTTTTTCTCAAGTGTGGATTGGATGTCGATTAGACTTCCGTGTTCTGGAGAAACAGTTAGCTGATCTGAGCAGAACAAACTGTTCTGCCCTAGTAGGGCAGCAAAATGGTTCGGAGAAAACAACGTTCCGTATCCTACGAGGAAACAGATTTTGTTCACTCATTCTGCCCTAGTAGGGCAGAAAAGTAGTGTGAACCGAACCTCGTTCCGTTTCTCATGAAAACAAAGAGTTTGTTTACTCATTCTGCCCTAGTAGGGCAGAAAAGTGGTTTTGCTTAAGTGTGGATCGGATGTCGATTAGACTTTCTTGTTCTGGAAAAACAGTTAGCTGATCTGAGCAGAACAAACTATTCTGCCCTAGTAGGGCAGCAGAATGGTTCGGAGAGAACAACGTTCCGTATCCTACGAGGAAACAGATTTTGTTCACTCATTCTGCCCTAGTAGGGCAGAAAAGTAGTGTGAACAGAACCTCGTTCCGTTTCCTATGAAAACAAAGAGTTTGTTCACTCATTCTGCCCTAGTAGGGCAGAAAAGTGGTTTTTCTCAAGTGTGGATTGGATGTCGATTAGACTTCTGTGTTCTGGAAAAACCGTTAGCTGATCTGAGCAGAACAAACTGTTCTGCCCTAGTAGGGCAGCAAAATGGTTCGGAGAAAACAACGTTCCGTATCCTACGAGGAAACAGATTTTGTTCACTCATTCTGCCCTAGTAGGGCAGAAAAGTAGTGTGAACCGAACCTCGTTCCGTTTCTCATGAAAACAAAGAGTTTGTTTACTCATTCTGCCCTAGTAGGGCAGAAAAGTGGTTTTGCTTAAGTGTGGATCGGATGTCGATTAGACTTTCTTGTTCTGGAAAAACAGTTAGCTGATCTGAGCAGAACAAACTATTCTGCCCTAGTAGGGCAGCAGAATGGTTCGGAGAGAACAACGTTCCGTATCCTACGAGGAAACAGATTTTGTTCACTCATTCTGCCCTAGTAGGGCAGAAAAGTAGTGTGAACAGAACCTCGTTCCGTTTCCTATGAAAACAAAGAGTTTGTTCACTCATTCTGCCCTAGTAGGGCAGAAAAGTGGTTTTTCTCAAGTGTGGATTGGATGTCGATTAGACTTCTGTGTTCTGGAAAAACCGTTAGCTGATCTGAGCAGAACAAACTGTTCTGCCCTAGTAGGGCAGCAAAATGGTTCGGAGAGTGGTTTTGCTTAAGTGTGGATCGGATGTCGAAACGGAACGACTAGGGCAGAAAAGTGGTGTGAACAGAACCTCGTTCCGTTTCCTATGAAAACAAAGAGTTTGTTCACTCATTCTGCCCTAGTAGGGCAGAAAAGTGGTTTTTGTCAAGTGAAAAACCGTTAGCTGATCTGAGCAGAACAAACTGTTCTGCCCTAGTAGGGCAGCAAAATGGTTCGGAGAAAACAACGTTCCGTATCCTACGAGGAAACAGATTTTGTTCACTCATTCTGCCCTAGTAGGGCAGAAAAGTAGTGTGAACCGAACCTCGTTCCGTTTCCTATGAAAACAAAGAGTTTGTTTACTCATTCTGCCCTAGTAGGGCAGAAAAGTGGTTTTGCTTAAGTGTGGATCGGATGTCGATTAGACTTTCTTGTTCTGGAAAAACAGTTAGCTGATCTGAGCAGAACAAACTATTCTGCCCTAGTAGGGCAGCAGAATGGTTCGGAGAGAACAACGTTCCGTATCCTACGAGGAAACAGATTTTGTTCACTCATTCTGCCCTAGTAGGGCAGAAAAGTAGTGTGAACAGAACCTCGTTCCGTTTCCTATGAAAACAAAGAGTTTGTTCACTCATTCTGCCCTAGTAGGGCAGAAAAGTGGTTTTTCTCAAGTGTGGATTGGATGTCGATTAGACTTCTGTGTTCTGGAAAAACCGTTAGCTGATCTGAGCAGAACAAACTGTTCTGCCCTAGTAGGGCAGCAAAATGGTTCGGAGAGTGGTTTTGCTTAAGTGTGGATCGGATGTCGAAACGGAACGACTAGGGCAGAAAAGTGGTGTGAACAGAACCTCGTTCCGTTTCCTATGAAAACAAAGAGTTTGTTCACTCATTCTGCCCTAGTAGGGCAGAAAAGTGGTTTTTGTCAAGTGAAAAACCGTTAGCTGATCTGAGCAGAACAAACTGTTCTGCCCTAGTAGGGCAGCAAAATGGTTCGGAGAAAACAACGTTCCGTATCCTACGAGGAAACAGATTTTGTTCACTCATTCTGCCCTAGTAGGGCAGAAAAGTAGTGTGAACCGAACCTCGTTCCGTTTCCTATGAAAACAAAGAGTTTGTTCACTCATTCTGCCCTAGTAGGGCAGAAAAGTGGTTTTGCTCAAGTGTGGATTGGATGTCGATTAGACTTCCGTGTTCTGGAAAAACAGTTAGCTGATCTGAGCAGAACAAACTGTTCTGCCCTAGTAGGGCAGCAAAATGGTTTGGAGAAAACAACGTTCCGTATCCTACGAGGAAACAGATTTTGTTCACTCATTCTGGTTTTGCTCGAGTGTGGATTGGATGTCGATTAGACTTCCGTGTTCTGGAAAAACAGTTAGCTGATCTGAGCAGAACAAACTGTTCTGTCCTAGTAGGGCAGCAAAATGGTTTGGAGAAAACAACGTTCCGTATCCTACAAGGAAACAGATTTTGTTCACTCATTCTGCCCTAGTAGGGCAGAAAAGTAGTGTGAACAGAACCTCGTTCCGTTTCCTATGAAAACAAAGAGTTTGTTCACTCATTCTGCCCTAGTAGGGCAGAAAAATGGTTTTGCTCAAGTGTGGATTGGATGTCGATTAGACTTCCGTGTTCTGGAAAAACAGTTAGCTGATCTGAGCAGATGTTCTGTCCTAGTAGGGCAGCAAAATGGTTTTGCTCAAGTGTGGATTGGATGTCGATTAGATTTTCTTGTTCTGGAAAAACAGTTAGCTGATCTGGGCAGAACAAACTATTCTGCCCTAGTAGGGCAGCAAAATGGTTCGGAGAGAAGAACGTTCCGTATCCTACGAAGAAACAGATTTTGTTCACTCATTCTGCCCTAGTAGGGCAGAAAAGTGGTGTGAACAGAACCTCGTTCCGTTTCCTATGAAAACAAATATTTTGTTCACTCATTCTGGCCTAGTAGGGCAGAAAAGTGGTTTTGCTTGAGTGAGGATCGGATGTCAATGAGACTTTCCTGTTCTGGAAAAACAGTTAGCTGATCTGAGCAGAACACACGATTCTGCCCTAGTAGGGCAGAAACTGGTGTGAACAGAACCTCGTTCCGTTTCCTATGAAAACAAAGAGTTTGTTCACTCATTCTGCCCTAGTAGGGCAGAAAAGTGGTTTTGCTCAAGTGTGGATTGGATGTCAATGAGACTTTCCTGTTCTGGAAAAACAGTTAGCTGATCTGAGCAGAACACACGATTCTGCCCTAGTAGGGCAGAAACTGGTGTGAACAGAACCTCGTTCCGTTTCCTATGAAAACAAAGAGTTTGTTCACTCATTCTGCCCTAGTAGGGCAGAAAAGTGGTTTTTGTCAAGTGAAAAACCGTTAGCTGATCTGAGCAGAACAAACTGTTCTGCCCTAGTAGGGCAGCAAAATGGTTCGGAGAAAACAACGTTCCGTATCCTACGAGGAAACAGATTTTGTTCACTCATTCTGCCCTAGTAGGGCAGAAAAGTAGTGTGAACCGAACCTCGTTCCGTTTCCTATGAAAACAAAGAGTTTGTTTACTCATTCTGCCCTAGTAGGGCAGAAAAGTGGTTTTGCTTAAGTGTGGATCGGATGTCGATTAGACTTTCTTGTTCTGGAAAAACAGTTAGCTGATCTGAGCAGAACAAACTATTCTGCCCTAGTAGGGCAGCAGAATGGTTCGGAGAGAACAACGTTCCGTATCCTACGAGGAAACAGATTTTGTTCACTCATTCTGCCCTAGTAGGGCAGAAAAGTAGTGTGAACAGAACCTCGTTCCGTTTCCTATGAAAACAAAGAGTTTGTTCACTCATTCTGCCCTAGTAGGGCAGAAAAGTGGTTTTTCTCAAGTGTGGATTGGATGTCGATTAGACTTCTGTGTTCTGGAAAAACCGCTAGCTGATCTGGGCAGAACAAACTGTTCTGCCCTAGTAGGGCAGCAAAATGGTTCGGAGAGTGGTTTTGCTTAAGTGTGGATCGGATGTCGAAACGGAACGACTAGGGCAGAAAAGTGGTGTGAACAGAACCTCGTTCCGTTTCCTATGAAAACAAAGAGTTTGTTCACTCATTCTGCCCTAGTAGGGCAGAAAAGTGGTTTTTGTCAAGTGAAAAACCGTTAGCTGATCTGAGCAGAACAAACTGTTCTGCCCTAGTAGGGCAGCAAAATGGTTCGGAGAAAACAACGTTCCGTATCCTACGAGGAAACAGATTTTGTTCACTCATTCTGCCCTAGTAGGGCAGAAAAGTAGTGTGAACCGAACCTCGTTCCGTTTCCTATGAAAACAAAGAGTTTGTTCACTCATTCTGCCCTAGTAGGGCAGAAAAGTGGTTTTGCTCAAGTGTGGATTGGATGTCGATTAGACTTCCGTGTTCTGGAAAAACAGTTAGCTGATCTGAGCAGAACAAACTGTTCTGCCCTAGTAGGGCAGCAAAATGGTTTGGAGAAAACAACGTTCCGTATCCTACGAGGAAACAGATTTTGTTCACTCATTCTGGTTTTGCTCGAGTGTGGATTGGATGTCGATTAGACTTCCGTGTTCTGGAAAAACAGTTAGCTGATCTGAGCAGAACAAACTGTTCTGTCCTAGTAGGGCAGCAAAATGGTTTGGAGAAAACAACGTTCCGTATCCTACAAGGAAACAGATTTTGTTCACTCATTCTGCCCTAGTAGGGCAGAAAAGTAGTGTGAACAGAACCTCGTTCCGTTTCCTATGAAAACAAAGAGTTTGTTCACTCATTCTGCCCTAGTAGGGCAGAAAAATGGTTTTGCTCAAGTGTGGATTGGATGTCGATTAGACTTCCGTGTTCTGGAAAAACAGTTAGCTGATCTGAGCAGATGTTCTGTCCTAGTAGGGCAGCAAAATGGTTTTGCTCAAGTGTGGATTGGATGTCGATTAGATTTTCTTGTTCTGGAAAAACAGTTAGCTGATCTGGGCAGAACAAACTATTCTGCCCTAGTAGGGCAGCAAAATGGTTCGGAGAGAAGAACGTTCCGTATCCTACGAAGAAACAGATTTTGTTCACTCATTCTGCCCTAGTAGGGCAGAAAAGTGGTGTGAACAGAACCTCGTTCCGTTTCCTATGAAAACAAATATTTTGTTCACTCATTCTGGCCTAGTAGGGCAGAAAAGTGGTTTTGCTTGAGTGAGGATCGGATGTCAATGAGACTTTCCTGTTCTGGAAAAACAGTTAGCTGATCTGAGCAGAACACACGATTCTGCCCTAGTAGGGCAGAAACTGGTGTGAACAGAACCTCGTTCCGTTTCCTATGAAAACAAAGAGTTTGTTCACTCATTCTGCCCTAGTAGGGCAGAAAAGTGGTTTTGCTCAAGTGTGGATTGGATGTCAATGAGACTTTCCTGTTCTGGAAAAACAGTTAGCTGATCTGAGCAGAACACACGATTCTGCCCTAGTAGGGCAGAAACTGGTGTGAACAGAACCTCGTTCCGTTTCCTATGAAAACAAAGAGTTTGTTCACTCATTCTGCCCTAGTAGGGCAGAAAAGTGGTTTTGCTTGAGTGAGGATCGGATGTCAATGAGACTTTCCTGTTCTGGAAAAACAGTTAGCTGATCTGAGCAGAACACACGATTCTGCCCTAGTAGGGCAGAAACTGGTGTGAACAGAACCTCGTTCCGTTTCCTATGAAAACAAAGAGTTTGTTCACTCATTCTGCCCTAGTAGGGCAGAAAAGTGGTTTTGTTCGAGTGAGGATCGGATGTCAATGAGACTTTCCTGTTCTGGAAAAACAGTTAGCTGATCTGAGCAGAACACACGATTCTGCCCTAGTAGGGCAAAAACTGGTGTGAACAGAACCTCGTTCCGTTTCCTATGAAAACAAAGAGTTTGTTCACTCATTCTGCCCTAGTAGGGCAGAAAAGTGGTTTTGCTCAAGTGTGGATTGGATGTCAATGAGACTTTCCTGTTCTGGAAAAACAGTTAGCTGATCTGAGCAGAACACACGATTCTGCCCTAGTAGGGCAGAAACTGGTGTGAACAGAACCTCGTTCCGTTTCCTATGAAAACAAAGAGTTTGTTCACTCATTCTGCCCTAGTAGGGCAGAAAAGTGGTTTTGCTCAAGTGTGGATTGGATGTCAATGAGACTTTCCTGTTCTGGAAAAACAGTTAGCTGATCTGAGCAGAACACACGATTCTGCCCTAGTAGGGCAGAAACTGGTGTGAACAGAACCTCGTTCCGTTTCCTATGAAAACAAAGAGTTTGTTCACTCATTCTGCCCTAGTAGGGCAGAAAAGTGGTTTTGCTCAAGTGTGGATTGGATGTCAATGAGACTTTCCTGTTCTGGAAAAACAGTTAGCTGATCTGAGCAGAACACACGATTCTGCCCTAGTAGGGCAGAAACTGGTGTGAACAGAACCTCGTTCCGTTTCCTATGAAAACAAAGAGTTTGTTCACTCATTCTGCCCTAGTAGGGCAGAAAAGTGGTTTTGTTCGAGTGTGGATTGGATGTCAATGAGACTTTCCTGTTCTGGAAAAACAGTTAGCTGATCTGAGCAGAACACACGATTCTGCCCTAGTAGGGCAGAAACTGGTGTGAACAGAACCTCGTTCCGTTTCCTATGAAAACAAAGAGTTTGTTCACTCATTCTGCCCTAGTAGGGCAGAAAAGTGGTTTTGCTTGAGTGAGGATCGGATGTCAATGAGACTTTCCTGTTCTGGAAAAACAGTTAGCTGATCTGAGCAGAACACACGATTCTGCCCTAGTAGGGCAGAAACTGGTGTGAACAGAACCTCGTTCCGTTTCCTATGAAAACAAAGAGTTTGTTCACTCATTCTGCCCTAGTAGGGCAGAAAAGTGGTTTTGCTCAAGTGTGGATTGGATGTCAATGAGACTTTCCTGTTCTGGAAAAACAGTTAGCTGATCTGAGCAGAACACACGATTCTGCCCTAGTAGGGCAGAAACTGGTGTGAACAGAACCTCGTTCCGTTTCCTATGAAAACAAAGAGTTTGTTCACTCATTCTGCCCTAGTAGGGCAGAAAAGTGGTTTTGCTCAAGTGTGGATTGGATGTCAATGAGACTTTCCTGTTCTGGAAAAACAGTTAGCTGATCTGAGCAGAACACACGATTCTGCCCTAGTAGGGCAGAAACTGGTGTGAACAGAACCTCGTTCCGTTTCCTATGAAAACAAAGAGTTTGTTCACTCATTCTGCCCTAGTAGGGCAGAAAAGTGGTTTTGCTCAAGTGTGGATTGGATGTCAATGAGACTTTCCTGTTCTGGAAAAACAGTTAGCTGATCCGAGCAGAACACACGATTCTGCCCTAGTAGGGCAGAAACTGGTGTGAACAGAACCTCGTTCCGTTTCCTATGAAAACAAAGAGTTTGTTCACTCATTCTGCCCTAGTAGGGCAGAAAAGTGGTTTTGCTCGAGTGAGGATCGGATGTCAATGAGACTTTCCTGTTCTGGAAAAACAGTTAGCTGATCTGAGCAGAACACACGATTCTGCCCTAGTAGGGCAGAAACTGGTGTGAACAGAACCTCGTTCCGTTTCCTATGAAAACAAAGATTTTGTTCACTCATTCTGCCCTAGTAGGGCAGAAACTGGTGTGAACAGAACCTCGTTCCGTTTCCTATGAAAACAAAGAGTTTGTTCACTCATTCTGCCCTAGTAGGGCAGAAAAGTGGTTTTGCTTGAGTGAGGATCGGATGTCAATGAGACTTTCCTGTTCTGGAAAAACAGTTAGCTGATCTGAGCAGAACACACGATTCTGCCCTAGTAGGGCAGAAACTGGTGTGAACAGAACCTCGTTCCGTTTCCTATGAAAACAAAGAGTTTGTTCACTCATTCTGCCCTAGTAGGACAGAAAAGTGGTTTTGCTCGAGTGAGGATCGGATGTCAATGAGACTTTCCTGTTCTGGAAAAACAGTTAGCTGATCTGAGCAGAACACACGATTCTGCCCTAGTAGGGCAGAAACTGGTGTGAACAGAACCTCGTTCCGTTTCCTATGAAAACAAAGAGTTTGTTCACTCATTCTGCCCTAGTAGGGCAGAAACTGGTGTGAACAGAACCTCGTTCCGTTTCCTATGAAAACAAAGAGTTTGTTCACTCATTCTGCCCTAGTAGGGCAGAAAAGTGGTTTTGCTCGAGTGAGGATCGGATGTCAATGAGACTTTCCTGTTCTGGAAAAAACAGTTAGCTGATCTGAGCAGAACACACGATTCTGCCCTAGTAGGGCAGAAACTGGTGTGAACAGAACCTCGTTCCGTTTCCTATGAAAACAAATAGTTTGTTCACTCATTCTGCCCTAGTAGGGCAGAAAAGTGGTTTTGCTCGAGTGAGGATCGGATGTCAATGAGACTTTCCTGTTCTGGAAACACAGTTAGCTGATCTGAGCAGAACACACGATTCTGCCCTAGTAGGGCAGAAACTGGTGTGAACAGAACCTCGTTCCGTTTCCTATGAAAACAAAGAGTTTGTTCACTCATTCTGCCCTAGTAGGGCAGAAACTGGTGTGAACAGAACCTCGTTCCGTTTCCTATGAAAACAAAGAGTTTGTTCACTCATTCTGCCCTAGTAGGGCAGAAAAGTGGTTTTGCTTGAGTGAGGATCGGATGTCAATGAGACTTTCCTGTTCTGGAAAAACAGTTAGCTGATCTGAGCAGAACAAACGATTCTGCCCTAGTAGGGCAGGAACTGGTGTGAACAGAACCTCGTTCCGTTTCCTATGAAAACAAAGAGTTTGTTCACTCATTCTGCCCTAGTAGGGCAGAAAAGTGGTTTTGCTTGAGTGAGGATCGGATGTCAATGAGACTTTCCTGTTCTGGAAAAACAGTTAGCTGATCTGAGCAGAACACACGATTCTGCCCTAGTAGGGCAGAAACTGGTGTGAACAGAACCTCGTTCCGTTTCCTATGAAAACAAAGAGTTTGTTCACTCATTCTGCCCTAGTAGGGCAGAAACTAGTGTGAACAGAACCTCGTTCCGTTTCCTATGAAAACAAAGAGTTTGTTCACTCATTCTGCCCTAGTAGGGCAGAAAAGTGGTTTTGCTTGAGTGAGGATCGGATGTCAATGAGACTTTCCTGTTCTGGAAAAACAGTTAGCTGATCTGAGCAGAACACACGATTCTGCCCTAGTAGGGCAGAAACTGGTGTGAACAGAACCTCGTTCCGTTTCCTATGAAAACAAAGAGTTTGTTCACTCATTCTGCCCTAGTAGGGCAGAAAAGTGGTTTTGCTCGAGTGAGGATCGGATGTCAATGAGACTTTCCTGTTCTGGAAAAACAGTTAGCTGATCTGAGCAGAACACACGATTCTGCCCTAGTAGGGCAGAAACTGGTGTGAACAGAACCTCGTTCCGTTTCCTATGAAAACAAAGAGTTTGTTCACTCATTCTGCCCTAGTAGGGCAGAAACTGGTGTGAACAGAACCTCGTTCCGTTTCCTATGAAAACAAAGAGTTTGTTCACTCATTCTGCCCTAGTAGGGCAGAAAAGTGGTTTTGCTCGAGTGAGGATCGGATGTCAATGAGACTTTCCTGTTCTGGAAAAACAGTTAGCTGATCTGAGCAGAACACACGATTCTGCCCTAGTAGGGCAGAAACTGGTGTGAACAGAACCTCGTTCCGTTTCCTATGAAAACAAAGAGTTTGTTCACTCATTCTGCCCTAGTAGGGCAGAAAAGTGGTTTTGTTCGAGTGAGGATCGGATGTCAATGAGACTTTCCTGTTCTGGAAAAACAGTTAGCTGATCTGAGCAGAACACACGATTCTGCCCTAGTAGGGCAAAAACTGGTGTGAACAGAACCTCGTTCCGTTTCCTATGAAAACAAAGAGTTTGTTCACTCATTCTGCCCTAGTAGGGCAGAAAAGTGGTTTTGCTCAAGTGTGGATTGGATGTCAATGAGACTTTCCTGTTCTGGAAAAACAGTTAGCTGATCTGAGCAGAACACACGATTCTGCCCTAGTAGGGCAGAAACTGGTGTGAACAGAACCTCGTTCCGTTTCCTATGAAAACAAAGAGTTTGTTCACTCATTCTGCCCTAGTAGGGCAGAAAAGTGGTTTTGCTCAAGTGTGGATTGGATGTCAATGAGACTTTCCTGTTCTGGAAAAACAGTTAGCTGATCTGAGCAGAACACACGATTCTGCCCTAGTAGGGCAGAAACTGGTGTGAACAGAACCTCGTTCCGTTTCCTATGAAAACAAAGAGTTTGTTCACTCATTCTGCCCTAGTAGGGCAGAAAAGTGGTTTTGCTCAAGTGTGGATTGGATGTCAATGAGACTTTCCTGTTCTGGAAAAACAGTTAGCTGATCCGAGCAGAACACACGATTCTGCCCTAGTAGGGCAGAAACTGGTGTGAACAGAACCTCGTTCCGTTTCCTATGAAAACAAAGAGTTTGTTCACTCATTCTGCCCTAGTAGGGCAGAAAAGTGGTTTTGCTCGAGTGAGGATCGGATGTCAATGAGACTTTCCTGTTCTGGAAAAACAGTTAGCTGATCTGAGCAGAACACACGATTCTGCCCTAGTAGGGCAGAAACTGGTGTGAACAGAACCTCGTTCCGTTTCCTATGAAAACAAAGATTTTGTTCACTCATTCTGCCCTAGTAGGGCAGAAACTGGTGTGAACAGAACCTCGTTCCGTTTCCTATGAAAACAAAGAGTTTGTTCACTCATTCTGCCCTAGTAGGGCAGAAAAGTGGTTTTGCTTGAGTGAGGATCGGATGTCAATGAGACTTTCCTGTTCTGGAAAAACAGTTAGCTGATCTGAGCAGAACACACGATTCTGCCCTAGTAGGGCAGAAACTGGTGTGAACAGAACCTCGTTCCGTTTCCTATGAAAACAAAGAGTTTGTTCACTCATTCTGCCCTAGTAGGGCAGAAAAGTGGTTTTGCTCGAGTGAGGATCGGATGTCAATGAGACTTTCCTGTTCTGGAAAAACAGTTAGCTGATCTGAGCAGAACACACGATTCTGCCCTAGTAGGGCAGAAACTGGTGTGAACAGAACCTCGTTCCGTTTCCTATGAAAACAAAGAGTTTGTTCACTCATTCTGCCCTAGTAGGGCAGAAACTGGTGTGAACAGAACCTCGTTCCGTTTCCTATGAAAACAAAGAGTTTGTTCACTCATTCTGCCCTAGTAGGGCAGAAAAGTGGTTTTGCTCGAGTGAGGATCGGATGTCAATGAGACTTTCCTGTTCTGGAAAAAACAGTTAGCTGATCTGAGCAGAACACACGATTCTGCCCTAGTAGGGCAGAAACTGGTGTGAACAGAACCTCGTTCCGTTTCCTATGAAAACAAATAGTTTGTTCACTCATTCTGCCCTAGTAGGGCAGAAAAGTGGTTTTGCTCGAGTGAGGATCGGATGTCAATGAGACTTTCCTGTTCTGGAAACACAGTTAGCTGATCTGAGCAGAACACACGATTCTGCCCTAGTAGGGCAGAAACTGGTGTGAACAGAACCTCGTTCCGTTTCCTATGAAAACAAAGAGTTTGTTCACTCATTCTGCCCTAGTAGGGCAGAAACTGGTGTGAACAGAACCTCGTTCCGTTTCCTATGAAAACAAAGAGTTTGTTCACTCATTCTGCCCTAGTAGGGCAGAAAAGTGGTTTTGCTTGAGTGAGGATCGGATGTCAATGAGACTTTCCTGTTCTGGAAAAACAGTTAGCTGATCTGAGCAGAACAAACGATTCTGCCCTAGTAGGGCAGGAACTGGTGTGAACAGAACCTCGTTCCGTTTCCTATGAAAACAAAGAGTTTGTTCACTCATTCTGCCCTAGTAGGGCAGAAAAGTGGTTTTGCTTGAGTGAGGATCGGATGTCAATGAGACTTTCCTGTTCTGGAAAAACAGTTAGCTGATCTGAGCAGAACACACGATTCTGCCCTAGTAGGGCAGAAACTGGTGTGAACAGAACCTCGTTCCGTTTCCTATGAAAACAAAGAGTTTGTTCACTCATTCTGCCCTAGTAGGGCAGAAACTAGTGTGAACAGAACCTCGTTCCGTTTCCTATGAAAACAAAGAGTTTGTTCACTCATTCTGCCCTAGTAGGGCAGAAAAGTGGTTTTGCTTGAGTGAGGATCGGATGTCAATGAGACTTTCCTGTTCTGGAAAAACAGTTAGCTGATCTGAGCAGAACACACGATTCTGCCCTAGTAGGGCAGAAACTGGTGTGAACAGAACCTCGTTCCGTTTCCTATGAAAACAAAGAGTTTGTTCACTCATTCTGCCCTAGTAGGGCAGAAAAGTGGTTTTGCTCGAGTGAGGATCGGATGTCAATGAGACTTTCCTGTTCTGGAAAAACAGTTAGCTGATCTGAGCAGAACACACGATTCTGCCCTAGTAGGGCAGAAACTGGTGTGAACAGAACCTCGTTCCGTTTCCTATGAAAACAAAGAGTTTGTTCACTCATTCTGCCCTAGTAGGGCAGAAACTGGTGTGAACAGAACCTCGTTCCGTTTTCTATGAAAACAAAGAGTTTGTTCACTCATTCTGCCCTAGTAGGGCAGAAAAGTGGTTTTGCTTGAGTGAGGATCGGATGTCAATGAGACTTTCCTGTTCTGGAAAAACAGTTAGCTGATCTGAGCAGAACACACGATTCTGCCCTAGTAGGGCAGAAACTGGTGTGAACAGAACCTCGTTCCGTTTCCTATGAAAACAAAGAGTTTGTTCACTCATTCTGCCCTAGTAGGGCAGAAAAGTGGTTTTGCTCGAGTGAGGATCGGATGTCAATGAGACTTTCCTTTTCTGGAAAAACAGTTAGCTGATCTGAGCAGAACACACGATTCTGCCCTAGTAGGGCAGGAACTGGTGTGAACAGAACCTCGTTCCGTTTCCTATGAAAACAAAGAGTTTGTTCACTCATTCTGCCCTAGTAGGGCAGAAAAGTGGTTTTGCTTGAGTGAGGATCGGATGTCAATGAGACTTTCCTGTTCTGGAAAAACAGTTAGCTGATCTGAGCAGAACACACGATTCTGCCCTAGTAGGGCAGAAACTGGTGTGAACAGAACCTCGTTCCGTTTCCTATGAAAACAAAGAGTTTGTTCACTCATTCTGCCCTAGTAGGGCAGAAAAGTGGTTTTGCTCGAGTGAGGATCGGATGTCAATGAGACTTTCCTGTTCTGGAAAAACAGTTAGCTGATCTGAGCAGAACACACGATTCTGCCCTAGTAGGGCAGAAACTGGTGTGAACAGAACCTCGTTCCGTTTCCTATGAAAACAAAGAGTTTGTTCACTCATTCTGCCCTAGTAGGGCAGAAACTGGTGTGAACAGAACCTCGTTCCGTTTCCTATGAAAACAAAGAGTTTGTTCACTCATTCTGCCCTAGTAGGGCAGAAAAGTGGTTTTGCTTGAGTGAGGATCGGATGTCAATGAGACTTTCCTGTTCTGGAAAAACAGTTAGCTGATCTGAGCAGAACACACGATTCTGCCCTAGTAGGGCAGAAACTGGTGTGAACAGAACCTCGTTCCGTTTCCTATGAAAACAAAGAGTTTGTTCACTCATTCTGCCCTAGTAGGGCAGAAAAGTGGTTTTGCTCGAGTGAGGATCGGATGTCAATGAGACTTTCCTGTTCTGGAAAAACAGCTAGCTGATCTGAGCAGAACACACGATTCTGCCCTAGTAGGGCAGGAACTGGTGTGAACAGAACCTCGTTCCGTTTCCTATGAAAACAAAGAGTTTGTTCACTCATTCTGCCCTAGTAGGGCAGAAACTGGTGTGAACAGAATCTCGTTCCGTTTCCTATGAAAACAAAGATTTTGTTCACTCATTCTGCCCTAGTAGGGCAGAAAAGTGATTTTGCTTTAGTGAGGATCGGATGTCAATGAGACTTTCCTGTTCTGGAAAAACAGTTAGCTGATCTGAGCAGAACACACGATTCTGCCCTAGTAGGGCAGGAACTGGTGTGAACAAAACCTCGTTCCGTTTCCTATGAAAACAAAGAGTTTGTTCACTCATTCTGCCCTAGTGGGGCAGAAAAGTGGTTTTCTCAAGTGTGGATTGGATGTCGATTAGACTTCCGTGTTCTGGAAAAACAGTTAGCTGATCTGAGCAGAACGAACTATTCTGCCCTAGTAGGGCAGCAAAATGGTTCGGAGAGAACAACGTTCCGTATCCTACGAGGAAACAAATTTTGTTCACTCATTCTGCCCTAGTAGGGCAGAAAAGTAGTGTGAACAGAACCTCGTTCCGTTTCCTATGAAAACAAAGAGTTTGTTCACTCATTCTGCCCTAGTAGGGCAGAAAAGTGGTTTTTCTCAAGTGTGGATTGGATGTCGATTAGACTTCCGTGTTCTGGAAAAACAGTTAGCTGATCTGAGCAGAACAAACTGTTCTGCCCTAGTAGGGCAGCAAAATGGTTCGGAGAAAACAACGTTCCGTATCCTACGAGGAAACAGATTTTGTTCACTCATTCTGCCCTAGTAGGGCAGAAAAGTAGTGTGAACCGAACCTCGTTCCGTTTCTCATGAAAACAAAGAGTTTGTTCACTCATTCTGCCCTAGTAGGGCAGAAAAGTGGTTTTGCTCAAGTGTGGATTGGATGTCGATTAGACTTCCGTGTTCTGGAAAAACAGTTAGCTGATCTGAGCAGAACAAACTGTTCTGTCCTAGTAGGGCAGCAAAATGGTTTGGAGAAAACAACGTTCCGTATCCTACAAGGAAACAGATTTTGTTTACTCATTCTGCCCTAGTAGAGCAGAAAAGTGGTGTGAACAGAACCTCGTTCCGTTTCCTATGAAAACAAAGAGTTTGTTCACTCATTCTGCCCTAGTAGGGCAGAAAAGTGGTTTTGCTCAAGTGTGGATTGGATGTCGATTAGACTTCCGTGTTCTGGAAAAACAGTTAGCTGATCTGAGCAGGTGTTCTGCCCTAGTAGGGCAGCAAAATGGTTCGGAGAAAACAACGTTCCGTATCCTACGAGGAAACAGATTTTGTTCACTCATTCTGCCCTAGTAGGGCAGAAAAGTGGTGTGAACAGAACCTCGTTCCGTTTCCTATGAAAACAAAGATTTTGTTCACTCATTCTGCCCTAGTAGGGCAGAAAAGTGGTTTTGCTCAAGTGTGGATTGGATGTCGATTAGACTTCCGTCTTCTGGAAAAACAGTTAGCTGATCTGAGCAGAACCAACTATTCTGCCCTAGTAGGGCAGAAACTGGTGTGAACAAAACCTCGTTCCGTTTCCTATGAAAACAAAGAGTTTGTTTACTCATTCTGCCCTAGTAGGGCAGAAAAGTGGTTTTGCTTAAGTGTGGATCGGATGTCGATTAGACTTTCTTGTTCTGGAAAAACAGTTAGCTGATCTGAGCAGAACAAACTATTTTGCCCTAGTAGGGCAGCAAAATGGTTCGGAGAGAACAACGTTCCGTATCCTACGAGGAAACAGATTTTGTTCACTCATTCTGCCCTAGTAGGGCAGAAAAGTAGTGTGAACAGAACCTCGTTCCGTTTCCTATGAAAACAAAGAGTTTGTTCACTCATTCTGCCCTAGTAGGGCAGAAAAGTGGTTTTTCTCAAGTGTGGATTGGATGTCGATTAGTGTTTCTCGATTAGTGAACAAAATCTGTTTCTTCGTAGGATACGGAACGTTGTTCTCTCCGAACCATTTTGCTGCCCTACTAGGGCAGAACACCTGCTCAGATCAGCTAACTGTTTTTCCAGAACACGGAAGTCTAATCGACATCCAATCCACACTTGAGCAAAACCACTTTTCTGCCCTACTAGGACAGAATGAGTGAACAAACTCTTTGTTTTCATAGGAAACGGAACGAGGTTCTGTTCACACTACTTTTCTGCTCTACTAGGGCAGAATGAGTAAACAAAATCTGTTTCCTTGTAGGATACGGAACGTTGTTTTCTCCAAACCATTTTGCTGCCCTACTAGGACAGAACAGTTTGTTCTGCTCAGATCAGCTAAGTGTTTTCCAGAACAGGAAAGTCTAATCGACATCCGATCCACACTCGAGCAAAACCACTTTTCTGCCCTACTAGGCCAGAATGAGTGAACAAAATCTGTTTTCTCGTAGGAGACGGAACGTTGTTCTCTACGAACCATTTTGCTGCCCTACTAGGGCAGAATAGTTTGTTCTGCTCAGATCAGCTAAGTGTTTTCCAGAACAGGAAAGTCTCATTGACATCCGATCCACACTCGCGCAAAACCACTTTTCTGCCCTACTAGGGCAGAATGAGTGAACAAAGTCTGTTTCCTCGTAAGAGACGGAACGTTGTTCTCTCCGAACCATTTTGCTGCCCTACTAAGGCAGAATAGTTTGCTAACTGTTTCTCCAGAACAGGAAAGTCTCATCGACATTCGATCCACACTCGAGCAAAACCACTTTTCTGCCCTACTAGGGCAAAATAGTTTGCTAACTGTTTTCCAGAACAGGAAAGTATCATCGAAATCCGATCCACACTCGAGCAAAACCATTTTTCTGTCCTGCTAGGCCAGAATGAGTGAACAAAATCGGTTTCCTCTTAGGATACGGAACGTTGTTCTCTCTGAACCATTTTGCTGCCCTACTAAGGCAGAATAGTTTGTTCTGCTCAGATCAGCTAACTGTTTTTCCAGAACAAGAAAGTCTATTCGACATCCAATCCACACTTAATCAAAACCACTTTTCTGCCCTACTAGGGCAGAATGTGTGAACAAACTCTTTGTTTTCATAGGAAACGGAACGAGGTTCTGTTCACACCAGTTCCTGCCCTACTAGGGCAGAATCGTTTGTTCTGCTCAGATCAGCTAACTGTTTTTCCAGAACAGGAAAGTCTCATGGACATCCGATCCACACTCGAGCTAAACCACTTTTCTGCCCTACTAGGGCAGAATGAGTGAACAAAATATGTTTTCTCGTAGGATACGGAACGTTGTTCTCTCCGGACCATTTTTCTGCCCTACTAAGGCAGAATAGTTTGGTCTGCTCAGATCAGCTAACTGTTTTTCCAGAACAAGAAAGTCTATTCGACATCCAATCCACACTTAAGCAAAACCATTTTTCTGCCCTACTAGGGCAGAATGAGTGAACAAACTCTTTGTTTTCATAGGAAACGGAACGAGGTTCTGTTCACACCAGTTCCTGCCCTACTAGGGCAGAATCGTTTGTTTTGCTCAGATCAGCTAACTGTTTTTCCAGAACAGGAAAGTCTCATTGACATCCGATCTACACTCGAACAAAACCACTTTTCTGCCCTACTAGGGCAGAATAAGTGAACAAAATATGTTTCCTCGTAGGATACGGAACGTTGTTCTCTCCGAACCATTTTGCTGCCCTACTAGGGCAGAATAGTTTGTTCTGCTCAGATCAGCTAACTGTTTTTCCAGAACAGGAAAGTATCATCGAGATCCGATCCACACTCGAGCAAAACCACTTTTCTGTCCTACTAGGCCAGAATGAGTGAACAAAATCTGTTTCCTCGTAGGATACGGAACGTTGTTCTCTCCGAACCATTTTGCTGCCCTACTAGGGCAGAATAGTTTGTTCTGCTCAGATCAGCTAACTGTTTTTCCAGAACAGGAAAGTACCATCGAGATCCGATCCACACTCGAGCAAAACCACTTTTCTGTCCTACTAGGCCAGAATGAGTGAACAAAATCTGTTTCCTCGTAGGATACGGAACGTTGTTCTCTCCGACCCATTTTGCTGCCCTACTAAGGCAGAATAGTTTGTTCTGCTCAGATCAGCTAACTGTTTTTCCAGAACAAGAAAGTCTATTCGACATCCAATCCACACTTAATCAAAACCACTTTTCTGCCCTACTAGGGCAGAATGTGTGAACAAACTCTTTGTTTTCATAGGAAACGGAACGAGGTTCTGTTCACACCAGTTCCTGCCCTACTATAGCAGAATCGTTTGTTCTGCTCAGATCAGCTAACTGTTTCTCCAGAACAGGAAAGTCTCATCGACATTCGATCCACACTCGAGCAAAACCACTTTTCTGCCCTACTAGGGCAAAATAGTTTGCTAACTGTTTTCCAGAACAGGAAAGTATCATCGAAATCCGATCCACACTCGAGCAAAACCATTTTTCTGTCCTGCTAGGCCAGAATGAGTGAACAAAATCGGTTTCCTCTTAGGATACGGAACGTTGTTCTCTCTGAACCATTTTGCTGCCCTACTAAGGCAGAATAGTTTGTTCTGCTCAGATCAGCTAACTGTTTTTCCAGAACAAGAAAGTCTATTCGACATCCAATCCACACTTAATCAAAACCACTTTTCTGCCCTACTAGGGCAGAATGTGTGAACAAACTCTTTGTTTTCATAGGAAACGGAACGAGGTTCTGTTCACACCAGTTCCTGCCCTACTAGGGCAGAATCGTTTGTTCTGCTCAGATCAGCTAACTGTTTTTCCAGAACAGGAAAGTCTCATGGACATCCGATCCACACTCGAGCTAAACCACTTTTCTGCCCTACTAGGGCAGAATGAGTGAACAAAATATGTTTTCTCGTAGGATACGGAACGTTGTTCTCTCCGGACCATTTTTCTGCCCTACTAAGGCAGAATAGTTTGGTCTGCTCAGATCAGCTAACTGTTTTTCCAGAACAAGAAAGTCTATTCGACATCCAATCCACACTTAAGCAAAACCATTTTTCTGCCCTACTAGGGCAGAATGAGTGAACAAACTCTTTGTTTTCATAGGAAACGGAACGAGGTTCTGTTCACACCAGTTCCTGCCCTACTAGGGCAGAATCGTTTGTTTTGCTCAGATCAGCTAACTGTTTTTCCAGAACAGGAAAGTCTCATTGACATCCGATCTACACTCGAACAAAACCACTTTTCTGCCCTACTAGGGCAGAATAAGTGAACAAAATATGTTTCCTCGTAGGATACGGAACGTTGTTCTCTCCGAACCATTTTGCTGCCCTACTAGGGCAGAATAGTTTGTTCTGCTCAGATCAGCTAACTGTTTTTCCAGAACAGGAAAGTATCATCGAGATCCGATCCACACTCGAGCAAAACCACTTTTCTGTCCTACTAGGCCAGAATGAGTGAACAAAATCTGTTTCCTCGTAGGATACGGAACGTTGTTCTCTCCGAACCATTTTGCTGCCCTACTAGGGCAGAATAGTTTGTTCTGCTCAGATCAGCTAACTGTTTTTCCAGAACAGGAAAGTACCATCGAGATCCGATCCACACTCGAGCAAAACCACTTTTCTGTCCTACTAGGCCAGAATGAGTGAACAAAATCTGTTTCCTCGTAGGATACGGAACGTTGTTCTCTCCGACCCATTTTGCTGCCCTACTAGGGCAGAATCGTTCGTTCTGCTCAGATCAGCTAACTGTTTTTCCAGAACAGGGAAGTCTCATTGTCATCCGATCCACACTCGAGCAAAACCACTTTTCTGCCCTACTAGGCCAGAATGAGTGAACAAAATCTATTTCCTCGTAAGATACGGAACGTTGTTCTCTCCAAACCATTTTGCTGCCCTACTAGGGAAGAATAGTTTGTTCTGCTCAGATCAGCTAAGTGTTTTCCAGAACAGGAAAGTCTAATCGACATCCGATCCACACTCGAGCAAAACCACTTTTCTGCCCTACTAGGCCAGAATGAGTGAACAAAATCTGTTTTCTCGTAGGAGACGGAACGTTGTTCTCTCCGAACCATTTTGCTGCCCTACTAGGGCAGAATAGTTTGTTCTGCTCAGATCAGCTAAGTGTTTTCCAGAACAGGAAAGTCTCATTGACATCCGATCCACACTCGCGCAAAACCACTTTTCTGCCCTACTAGGGCAGAATGAGTGAACAAAGTCTGTTTCCTCGTAAGAGACGGAACGTTGTTCTCTCCGAACCATTTTGCTGCCCTACTAAGGCAGAATAGTTTGCTAACTGTTTCTCCAGAACAGGAAAGTCTCATCGACATTCGATCCACACTCGAGCAAAACCACTTTTCTGCCCTACTAGGGCAAAATAGTTTGCTAACTGTTTTCCAGAACAGGAAAGTATCATCGAAATCCGATCCACACTCGAGCAAAACCATTTTTCTGTCCTGCTAGGCCAGAATGAGTGAACAAAATCGGTTTCCTCTTAGGATACGGAACGTTGTTCTCTCTGAACCATTTTGCTGCCCTACTAAGGCAGAATAGTTTGTTCTGCTCAGATCAGCTAACTGTTTTTCCAGAACAAGAAAGTCTATTCGACATCCAATCCACACTTAATCAAAACCACTTTTCTGCCCTACTAGGGCAGAATGTGTGAACAAACTCTTTGTTTTCATAGGAAACGGAACGAGGTTCTGTTCACACCAGTTCCTGCCCTACTAGGGCAGAATCGTTTGTTCTGCTCAGATCAGCTAACTGTTTTTCCAGAACAGGAAAGTCTCATGGACATCCGATCCACACTCGAGCTAAACCACTTTTCTGCCCTACTAGGGCAGAATGAGTGAACAAAATATGTTTTCTCGTAGGATACGGAACGTTGTTCTCTCCGGACCATTTTTCTGCCCTACTAAGGCAGAATAGTTTGGTCTGCTCAGATCAGCTAACTGTTTTTCCAGAACAAGAAAGTCTATTCGACATCCAATCCACACTTAAGCAAAACCATTTTTCTGCCCTACTAGGGCAGAATGAGTGAACAAACTCTTTGTTTTCATAGGAAACGGAACGAGGTTCTGTTCACACCAGTTCCTGCCCTACTAGGGCAGAATCGTTTGTTTTGCTCAGATCAGCTAACTGTTTTTCCAGAACAGGAAAGTCTCATTGACATCCGATCTACACTCGAACAAAACCACTTTTCTGCCCTACTAGGGCAGAATAAGTGAACAAAATATGTTTCCTCGTAGGATACGGAACGTTGTTCTCTCCGAACCATTTTGCTGCCCTACTAGGGCAGAATAGTTTGTTCTGCTCAGATCAGCTAACTGTTTTTCCAGAACAGGAAAGTATCATCGAGATCCGATCCACACTCGAGCAAAACCACTTTTCTGTCCTACTAGGCCAGAATGAGTGAACAAAATCTGTTTCCTCGTAGGATACGGAACGTTGTTCTCTCCGAACCATTTTGCTGCCCTACTAGGGCAGAATAGTTTGTTCTGCTCAGATCAGCTAACTGTTTTTCCAGAACAGGAAAGTACCATCGAGATCCGATCCACACTCGAGCAAAACCACTTTTCTGTCCTACTAGGCCAGAATGAGTGAACAAAATCTGTTTCCTCGTAGGATACGGAACGTTGTTCTCTCCGACCCATTTTGCTGCCCTACTAGGGCAGAATCGTTCGTTCTGCTCAGATCAGCTAACTGTTTTTCCAGAACAGGGAAGTCTCATTGTCATCCGATCCACACTCGAGCAAAACCACTTTTCTGCCCTACTAGGCCAGAATGAGTGAACAAAATCTATTTCCTCGTAAGATACGGAACGTTGTTCTCTCCAAACCATTTTGCTGCCCTACTAGGGAAGAATAGTTTGTTCTGCTCAGATCAGCTAAGTGTTTTCCAGAACAGGAAAGTCTAATCGACATCCGATCCACACTCGAGCAAAACCACTTTTCTGCCCTACTAGGCCAGAATGAGTGAACAAAATCTGTTTTCTCGTAGGAGACGGAACGTTGTTCTCTCCGAACCATTTTGCTGCCCTACTAGGGCAGAATAGTTTGTTCTGCTCAGATCAGCTAAGTGTTTTCCAGAACAGGAAAGTCTCATTGACATCCGATCCACACTCGCGCAAAACCACTTTTCTGCCCTACTAGGGCAGAATGAGTGAACAAAGTCTGTTTCCTCGTAAGAGACGGAACGTTGTTCTCTCCGAACCATTTTGCTGCCCTACTAAGGCAGAATAGTTTGCTAACTGTTTCTCCAGAACAGGAAAGTCTCATCGACATTCGATCCACACTCGAGCAAAACCACTTTTCTGCCCTACTAGGGCAAAATAGTTTGCTAACTGTTTTCCAGAACAGGAAAGTATCATCGAAATCCGATCCACACTCGAGCAAAACCATTTTTCTGTCCTGCTAGGCCAGAATGAGTGAACAAAATCGGTTTCCTCTTAGGATACGGAACGTTGTTCTCTCTGAACCATTTTGCTGCCCTACTAAGGCAGAATAGTTTGTTCTGCTCAGATCAGCTAACTGTTTTTCCAGAACAAGAAAGTCTATTCGACATCCAATCCACACTTGAGCAAAACCACTTTTCTGCCCTACTAGGGCAGAATGTGTGAACAAACTCTTTGTTTTCATAGGAAACGGAACGAGGTTCTGTTCACACCAGTTCCTGCCCTACTAGGGCAGAATCGTTTGTTCTGCTCAGATCAGCTAACTGTTTTTCCAGAACAGGAAAGTCTCATGGACATCCGATCCACACTCGAGCTAAACCACTTTTCTGCCCTACTAGGGCAGAATGAGTGAACAAACTCTTTGTTTTCATAGGAAACGGAACGAGGTTCTGTTCACACCAGTTCCTGCCCTACTAGGGCAGAATCGTTTGTTCTGCTCAGATCAGCTAACTGTTTTTCCAGAACAGGAAAGTCTCATGGACATCCGATCCACACTCGAGCTAAACCACTTTTCTGCCCTACTAGGGCAGAATGAGTGAAGAAAATATGTTTTCTCGTAGGATACGGAACGTTGTTCTCTCCGAACCATTTTTCTGCCCTACTAAGGCAGAATAGTTTGTTCTGCTCAGATCAGCTAACTGTTTTTCCAGAACAAGAAAGTCTATTCGACATCCAATCCACACTTAAGCAAAACCACTTTTCTGCCCTACTAGGGCAGAATGAGTGAACAAACTCTTTGTTTTCATAGGAAACGGAACGAGGTTCTGTTCACACCAGTTCCTGCCCTACTAGGGCAGAATCGTTTGTTTTGCTCAGATCAGCTAACTGTTTTTCCAGAACAGGAAAGTCTCATTGACATCCGATCCACACTCGAACAAAACCACTTTTCTGCCCTACTAGGGCAGAATAAGTGAACAAAATATGTTTCCTCGTAGGATACGGAACGTTGTTCTCTCCGAACCATTTTGCTGCCCTACTAGGGCAGAATAGTTTGTTCTGCTCAGATCAGCTAACTGTTTTTCCAGAACAGGAAAGTATCATCGAGATCCGATCCACACTCGAGCAAAACCACTTTTCTGTCCTACTAGGCCAGAATGAGTGAACAAAATCTGTTTCCTCGTAGGATACGGAACGTTGTTCTCTCCGAACCATTTTGCTGCCCTACTAGGGCAGAATCGTTTGTTCTGCTCAGATCAGCTAACTGTTTTTCCAGAACAGGAAAGTCTCATTGACATCCAATCCACACTCGAGCAAAACCACTTTTATGCCCTACTAGGGCAGAATGAATGAACAAACTCTTTGTTTTCATAGGAAACAAGGTTCTGTTCACACCAGTTTCTGCCCTACTAGGGCAGAATCGTTTGTTCTGCTCAGATCAGCTAACTGTTTTTTCCAGAACAGGAAAGTCTCATTGACATCCAATCCACACTCGAGCAAAACCACTTTTCTGCCCTACTAGGGCAGAATGAGTGAACAAAATCTGTTTCCTCGTAGCAGACGGAACGTTGTTCTCTCCGAACCATTTTGCTGCCCTACTAGGGCAGAATAGTTTGCTAACTGTTTTTCCAGAACAGGAAAGTCTCATCGACATCCGATCCACACTCGAGCAAAACCACTTTTCTGCCCTACTAGGGCAGAATAGTTTGTTCTGCTCAGATAAGCTAACTGTTTTTCCAGAACAGGAAAGTATCATCGACATCCGATCTACACTCAAGCAAAACCATTTTTCTGTCCTACTAGGCCAGAATGAGTGAACAAAATCGGTTTCCTCGTAGGATACGGAACGTTGTTCTCTCCAAACCATTTTGCTGCCCTACTAGGACAGAATCGTTTGTTCTGCTCAGATCAGCTAAGTGTTTTTCCAGAACAGGAAAGTCTAATCGACATCCGATCCACACTCGAGCAAAACCACTTTTCTGCCCTACTAGGCCAGAATGAGTGAACAAAATATGTTTTCTCGTAGGATACGGAACGTTGTTCTCTCCGAACCATTTTTCTGCCCTACTAAGGCAGAATAGTTTGTTCTGCTCAGATCAGCTAACTGTTTTTCCAGAACAAGAAAGTCTATTCGACATCCAATCCACACTTAAGCAAAACCACTTTTCTGCCCTACTAGGGCAGAATGAGTGAACAAACTCTTTGTTTTCATAGGAAACGGAACGAGGTTCTGTTCACACCAGTTCCTGCCCTACTAGGGCAGAATCGTTTGTTTTGCTCAGATCAGCTAACTGTTTTTCCAGAACAGGAAAGTCTCATTGACATCCGATCCACACTCGAACAAAACCACTTTTCTGCCCTACTAGGGCAGAATAAGTGAACAAAATATGTTTCCTCGTAGGATACGGAACGTTGTTCTCTACGAACCATTTTGCTGCCCTACTAGGGCAGAATAGTTTGTTCTGCTCAGATCAGCTAACTGTTTTTCCAGAACAAGAAAGTATCATCGAGATCCGATCCACACTCGAGCAAAACCACTTTTCTGTCCTACTAGGCCAGAATGAGTGAACAAAATCTGTTTCCTCGTAGGATACGGAACGTTGTTCTCTCCGAACCGTTTTGCTGCCCTACTAGGGCAGAATCGTTTGTTCTGCTCAGATCAGCTAACTGTTTTTCCAGAACAGGAAAGTCTCATTGACATCCAATCCACACTCGAGCCAAACCACTTTTATGCCCTACTAGGGCAGAATGAATGAACAAACTCTTTGTTTTCATAGGAAACAAGGTTCTGTTCACACCAGTTTCTGCCCTACTAGGGCAGAATCGTTTGTTCTGCTCAGATCAGCTAACTGTTTGTTCCAGAACAGGAAAGTCTCATTGACATCCGATCCACACTCGAGCAAAACCACTTTTCTGCCCTACTAGGGCAGAATGAGTGAACAAAATCTGTTTCCTCGTAGCAGACGGAACGTTGTTCTCTCCGAACCATTTTGCTGCCCTACTAGGGCAGAATAGTTTGCTAACTGTTTTTCCAGAACAGGAAAGTCTCATCGACATCCGATCCACACTCGAGCAAAACCACTTTTCTGCCCTACTAGGGCAGAATAGTTTGTTCTGCTCAGATAAGCTAACTGTTTTTCCAGAACAGGAAAGTATCATCGACATCCGATCTACACTCAAGCAAAACCATTTTTCTGTCCTACTAGGCCAGAATGAGTGAACAAAATCGGTTTCCTCGTAGGATACGGAACGTTGTTCTCTCCAAACCATTTTGCTGCCCTACTAGGACAGAATCGTTTGTTCTGCTCAGATCAGCTAAGTGTTTTTCCAGAACAGGAAAGTCTAATCGACATCCGATCCACACTCGAGCAAAACCACTTTTCTGCCCTACTAGGCCAGAATGAGTGAACAAAATCTTCGTTTTCATAGGAAACGGAACGAGGTTCTGTTCACACACTTTTATGCCCTACTAGGGCAGAATGAGTGAACAAACTCTTTGTTTTCATAGGAAACAAGGTTCTGTTCACACCAGTTTCTGCCCTACTAGGACAGAATCGTTTGTTCTGCTCAGATCAGCTAACTGTTTTTCCAGAACAGGGAAGTCTCATTGACATCCGATCCACACTCGAGCAAAACCACTTTTCTGCCCTACTAGGGCAGAATGAGTGAACAAAATCTGTTTTCTCGTAGGAGACGCAACGTTGTTCTCTCCGAACCATTTTGCTGCCCTACTAGGGCAGAATAGTTTGCTAACTGTTTTTCCAGAACAGGAAAGTCTCATCGACATCCGATCCACACTCGAGCAAAACCACTTTTCTGCCCTACTAGGGCAGAATAGTTTGTTCTGCTCAGATCAGCTAACTGTTTTTCCAGAACAGGAAAGTATCATCGAAAACCGATCCACACTCGAGCAAAACCATTTTTCTGTCCTACTAGGCCAGAATGAGTGAACAAAATCGGTTTCCTCGTAGGATACGGAACGTTGTTCTCTCCTAACCATTTTGCTGCCCTACTAGTGCAGAATAGTTTGTTCTGCTCAGATCAGCTAACTGTTTTTCCAGAACAGGAAAGTATCATCAAGATCCGATCCACACTCGAGCAAAACCACTTTTCTGCCCTACTAGGGCAGAATAGTTTGTTCTGCTCAGATCAGCTAACTGTTTTTCCAGAACAAGAAAGTCTATTCGACATCCAATCCACACTTAAGCAAAACCACTTTTCTGCCCTACTAGGGCAGAATGAGTGAACAAACTCTTTGTTTTCATAGGAAACGGAACGAGGTTCTGTACACACCAGTTCCTGCCCTACTAGGGCAGAATCGTTTGTTTTGCTCAGATCAGCTAACTGTTTTTCCAGAACAGGAAAGTCTCATTGACATCCGATCCACACTCGAACAAAACCACTTTTCTGCCCTACTAGGGCAGAATGAGTGAACAAAATATGTTTCCTCGTAGGATACGGAACGTTGTTCTCTCCGAACCATTTTGCTGCCCTAATAGGGCAGAATAGTTTGTTCTGCTCAGATCAGCTAACTGTTTTTCCAGAACAGGAAAGTATCATCGAGATCCGATCCACACTCGAGCAAAACCACTTTTCTGTCCTACTAGGCCAGAATGAGTGAACAAAATCTGTTTGCTCGTAGGATACGGAACGTTGTTCTCTCCGAACCATTTTGCTGCCCTACTAGGGCAGAATCGTTTGTTCTGCTCAGATCAGCTAACTGTTTTTCCAGAACAGGAAAGTCTCATTGACATCCGATCCACACTCGAGCAAAACCACTTCCATGCCCTACTAGGGCAGAATGAGTGAACAAACTCTTTGTTTTCATAGGAAACAAGGTTCTGTTCACACCAGTTTCTGCCCTACTAGGGCAGAATCGTTTGTTCTGCTCAGATCAGCTAAGGCTGGGTTCAGACTACGTGCACCCAGATGCAGCGGCTTTTCAACTCGGGGGCGCGCCTGCTAAAATCATGATTATCGATTGAGCCGCTGCACCCAGGTGCAGAAACTCGTGCACCCAGGTGCATTTGGAAGGTTCATACTTATTTTGCCTCGGCCGCTCACATTTGCCGCCGGATTGGGCGGCTTTCGCATCCAACTCAAGATGCCGCTGCCTTTGCTTGCTATCAAAGGCAGAGGCCGTGACGTTCGAGCCTCCATATTATTAACTCATATTATTTCAGTTTTTATTTTCGTAAACTGATTCATACTACTTATAATATAAATTCGAATACAATTTCTTGCTCATATTATGTATTGTCCATCTGGGTGCAGATTTCGTTAATGGAGGAGTTACTTTGTGATCCTAATTGTGAAGAATGTACAGTTCCTACGAAATGTTACGCCATTTGTTGAAGACAGTGATATTATTCTAGGATGGTACCACGTCCTTCTCGCGCGGTAGCTTCTGCACGTCTACGGCAAAAACTGAAACTTGCTCAAGCTATTTTCGGTACAATGTTGACCTTGGTATCGTCTAAGCAAAGGGCCTACATAAGAGCAGAGCACCTTCCTCAATTGTACACCCGATTCCAAACATTTGATTCCTATCTGGGCTCAAAGGACGAGAATGCCTTTATCGAATATGCAAGATTGAGCGCTGGAGAGTTCATGGATCTTCACAATGCAATCACGAAACGACTCACAGACAACCGATTACCTCCATGCAACGTTTGTGTCTCTTTCTTAGGTGAGAATACTGTTTATATTCTGATCCATACGTAGTTTTCAACGTTATTCGGGTTTGTTCCACCAAGGAAGAAGCTCAGTGTGCGGAATATGTTGATTTTTGGAATACGTAACTTTCAAATTGTTCTGTTTCAGGTGGGCCGGTCACTCCTACACATTTGAGGCCCTGGCCAAAGAGTTCAACATTGGAAAATCTACTTGTTCAGTCGTAATATCGGAAGTCACAAGGGCCATAATTGAAGGTAATCCAGATACTACGCCCGTACTCACTTCTATGGTAGAACTCGGGTTGTTTGCTTTCTGAGAATGTTGTAGGAGTAGCGGGCTCATAACTCAACGTTTAAGTAAAAGTGGGGAAGAATAATTTCCTCTTTCTCTTTCAGTTATGCAAGACTCCGCTTTCCCTCCAGTAACACGTGATGATCTTGAAAAGTCTGCAAGGCAGTTCCAAAACAGATACGATTACCCGAGATGTGTGGCAGCGCTCGACGGGAAGCATATAGCTATCAAGGTTGGTGTTCATGTGTGAACCAGCTGAAACTGGGTGAAATTTGGTTTAAAAGAAGTTACAATAGGTGTTCATGTGTGAACCAGCTGAAACTGGGTGAAATTTGGTTCAAAAGAAGTTACAATAGGTGTTCATGTGTGAACCAGCTGAAACTGGGTGAAATTTGGTTCAAAAGAAGTTATAATAGCTGTTTTCAGAAACCTCATGGGACAGGAAGCCAGTACTTCAACTACAAGAATTTTTTTTCCGTGGTTCTTCTCGCCGTTGTCGACGTGGATTATCGGATTATTTGGTATGATCTTGGTGCAGCAGGCAGGAATAGCGACGCGGGAATCTACAACACCTCCGAGCTGAAGGTATCAGTTCAACTTCCAAAATCTATCTCACATTGTTCATGTAGAGCTTGCGAGCAAGACTTCATTTTATTTCAGAGATTTATTGAATCCAACGACCATCTGTTTCCTGCCACCGAGAACCTTGGAACTGTAGGTCCAGTACCCTACCACATTCTAATCGATGGTGGTTTCGCGATGACTACACGAATGCTCCGACCCTTCACAACTCCCCAGTCTGCTCAGAGCAGGCCACGCCGTCACTACAATGCTAAATTATCTGGGTGAGTTCTTTCTCCGTTCGAGTTGGTTCTGCGTTTTTTTACAATACATTTGTAAGGGCAGAATCGTTTGTTCTGCTCAGATCAGCTAACTGTTTTTTCCAGAACAGGAAAGTCTCATCGACATCCGATCCACACTCGAGCAAAACCACTTTGCTGCCCTACTAGGGCAGAATGAGTGAACAAAATCTGTTTCCTCGTAGCAGACGGAACGTTGTTCTCTCCGAACCATTTTGCTGCCCTACTAGGGCAGAATAGTTTGCTAACTGTTTTTCCAGAACAGGAAAGTCTCATCGACATCCGATCCACACTCGAGCAAAACCACTTTTCTGCCCTACTAGGGCAGAATAGTTTGTTCTGCTCAGATAAGCTAACTGTTTTTCCAGAACAGGAAAGTATCATCGAAATCCGATCCACACTCGAGCAAAACCATTTTTCTGTCCTACTAGGCCAGAATGAGTGAACAAAATCTGTTTCCTCGTAGGATACGGAACGTTGTTCTCTCCGAACCATTTTGCTGCCCTACTAGGGCAGAATCGTTTGTTCTGCTCAGATCAGCTAACTGTTTTTCCAGAACAGGAAAGTCTCATTGACATCCGATCCACACTCGAGCAAAACCAGAATGAGTGAACAAAATCTGTTTCCTCGTAGGATACGGAACGTTGTTTTCTCCAAACCATTTTGCTGCCCTACTAGGGCAGAACAGTTTGTTCTGCTCAGATCAGCTAACTGTTTTTCCAGAACAGGAAAGTCTCATTGACATCCGATCCTCACTCAAGCAAAACCACTTTTCTGCCCTACTAGGGCAGAATGAGTGAACAAAATCTTTGTTCTCATAGGAAACGGAACGAGGTTCTGTACACACCAGTTCCTGCCCTACTAGGGCAGAATCGTTTGTTTTGCTCAGATCAGCTAACTGTTTTTCCAGAACAGGAAAGTCTCATTGACATCCGATCCACACTAGAGCAAAACCACTTTTCTGCCCTACTAGGGCAGAATGAGTGAACAAACTCTTTGTTTTCATAGGAAACGGAACGAGGTTCTGTTCACACCAGTTTCTGCCCTACTAGGGCAGAATGAGTGAACAAACTCTTTGTTTTCATAGGAAACGGAACGAGGTTCTGTTCACACCAGTTTCTGCCCTACTAGGGCAGAATCGTGTGTTCTGCTCAGATCAGCTAACTGTTTTTCCAGAACAGGAAAGTCTCATTGACATCCGATCCTCACTCGAGCAAAACCACTTTTCTGCCCTACTAGGGCAGAATGAGTGAACAAACTCTTTGTTTTCATAGGAAACGGAACGAGGTTCTGTTCACACCAGTTTCTGCCCTACTAGGGCAGAATCGTGTGTTCTGCTCAGATCAGCTAACTGTTTTTCCAGAACAGGAAAGTCTCATTGACATCCGATCCTCACTCAAGCAAAACCACTTTTCTGCCCTACTAGGGCAGAATGAGTGAACAAACTCTTTGTTTTCATAGGAAACGGAACGAGGTTCTGTTCACACCAGTTTCTGCCCTACTAGGGCAGAATCGTGTGTTCTGCTCAGATCAGCTAACTGTTTTTCCAGAACAGGAAAGTCTCATTGACATCCGATCCTCACTCAAGCAAAACCACTTTTCTGCCCTACTAGGGCAGAATGAGTGAACAAACTCTTTGTTTTCATAGGAAACGGAACATGGTTCTGTTCACACCAGTTCCTGCCCTACTAGGGCAGAATCGTTTGTTCTGCTCAGATCAGCTAACTGTTTTTCCAGAACAGGAAAGTCTCATTGACATCCGATCCTCACTCAAGCAAAACCACTTTTCTGCCCTACTAGGGCAGAATGAGTGAACAAACTCTTTGTTTTCATAGGAAACGGAACGAGGTTCTGTTCACACCAGTTTCTGCCCTACTAGGGCAGAATGAGTGAACAAACTCTTTGTTTTCATAGGAAACGGAACGAGGTTCTGTTCACACCAGTTTCTGCCCTACTAGGGCAGAATCGTGTGTTCTGCTCAGATCAGCTAACTGTTTTTCCAGAACAGGAAAGTCTCATTGACATCCGATCCTCACTCGAGCAAAACCACTTTTCTGCCCTACTAGGGCAGAATGAGTGAACAAACTCTTTGTTTTCATAGGAAACGGAACGAGGTTCTGTTCACACCAGTTTCTGCCCTGCTAGGGCAGAATCGTGTGTTCTGCTCAGATCAGCTAACTGTTTTTCCAGAACAGGAAAGTCTCATTGACATCCGATCCTCACTCAAGCAAAACCACTTTTCTGCCCTACTAGGGCAGAATGAGTGAACAAACTCTTTGTTTTCATAGGAAACGGAACGAGGTTCTGTTCACACCAGTTTCTGCCCTACTAGGGCAGAATCGTGTGTTCTGCTCAGATCAGCTAACTGTTTTTCCAGAACAGGAAAGTCTCATTGACATCCGATCCTCACTCAAGCAAAACCACTTTTCTGCCCTACTAGGGCAGAATGAGTGAACAAACTCTTTGTTTTTATCGTGTACGCCTTGAGCGCCCTACACATCTACTTCCTATCTGTGCTGGTCACTCAAACAGCTGACACATGTTCTATTGCGGGCAGCCGGCCTCGATTAATACACACCCGAGGATATGAGGTTACGGTAGCTGACAACCGCACCCACTTTCCTCAAGAACGAGCCATCCATCAAATCCTGTCAAGCCCCAGGCACTACCCGGCACTACCTGGCACCGACTGGTACCGGCTGGCACCATCTATCACAAGTGACAGTTCTCGTCACAAAGTGACAGTTCTCTCGTCAATTCTGATGCCTCGACAACCAACATCAAAGGTGCCGACGTCAAGAAGAGGGTATATAAGCCAGCCCTCAGGCCAGAGAAATCAGTCGAGATGTGACGCCCACCTGCGCAGCTCTGCCTGCTCTTCTTATTCCTACTGTATTCATTTATGCCCCCTCTTTCCCTCTGGGATTACGGTATCAATCCCTCTTTTATTGATTAGTGTGACTAACTAAGCACAGCCATTTCTCTTGTCACTATTATATCATGTCTATCCTATACACCCTTCACATAATGAACATATATACTCAACTACTGTTCTCACATATATACACTACAAACTACAAAGCTAAAGCGGGATAGTTCAGAGTCTTGATATGGAGGCTCCGGGAGATTTTTCAGAACTCCTGATAGCTTAGTTACATAACACGGAAATGAGCGTAATTATTGATTATCTTAAAAAAAATTCATCATACAATTTTTTCTCAAATTCTCAATAATTTATAGTAATTTCTTTGTTTCAAATTATCTCCCACACTCTTGATATTTAGGTCTTGGGAGATTTTTTTGAATTCTTAACAATTTAAGTAACAAAAATAGTAAATATTTATCGATTTTTTGGGTAGTCAATTTTTATACATTCATGATATAATAACTTTTCTACATTCATGATATCATAACTTTTCTCCAGTTCTCAGTATCAATTTTCCTCAATTTTCCTGGACACGTTTTCACGTTGAAACTCTTTCTTCGTTATTACACACTGTGTAATACACATCTAAAATGATTTTCAACCACACCTAATTTTCTTATCATCTTCTTATTCAGATTCACGATTCTCCTCCAAAATTTTAATTAATCTTAGTAATGTTTTTTAACACGAGAATGAATTGAAGAATTCTAAGATCTACCGTCATTTTCGCTTTTTTTTCTATAAATTTCGGACACACCACAAATTTTGAAGAGATTCGTTAACAATGACTGATACCTGACTTCAAGCTAACTTTTGCAGTCGTTCTCGTAACATTAGAGAGAGAGAGAGTTATGCGTAGATAAGAAAACTAAAAATCGATTGAAAATATATTTTTTTATTTCATTACTCTCTAAGCTAATACATTATGTCTTTCATATCTGCCATTCTTCTATTACTCCCTACTCAACATCGCAATAACGTATCTTCGGAGTAAGATGATCAGAACTTGTGATAACTTATTCTCTCAGAGAGACATGAGATATGGTTTAGTTCACGTGTGAATTGAAAAGTATGTTCGCAATTCTCCTACGAAATGATATCTGACAGATAGATTTATAATGTACCCCAAAAGCCGAGTTGACTGAGACTTTGTAATCCAAGAACATGCTTCCGTACTCATAGTTATCAAGACAAGTGTAGCTGAACTAAGAAATACGTTTCATAGTTAGGATAATTCGTCTTTAAAGCTTGACTAACAGAGTGAAAGTAAAACACACAGAACTATCAAGGACAGCAAAGGATGAAGCGAATTGAAGAAAACTATTGGACAGTTTATTGAAACCGTTGTGCACAGCGCGGTACACATAATTGGAACTATTTGGTTGCGAAGCACGGAGAGGACAGAAATCAAGAAACCCACGAATACCGATCTACAGTTTAATGATAAGAAAGTTTCTGGACATCGAGAAGCGGAGGAAAGAGCTGGTCTGATCAACATACGAGGTACAATTATTATGAGAAGAATGAGTGAGAGAGTGATTAAGTAGAGAGAAAAAAAAAATTGACACACTTTTGAATAAATTTTGAAAAAAAAAACTTATGCAAGAAAAAGGAGGAAGAAAACTGGAGAGGTTGAATAACAAGCGAATTGTTTTTGAAAATTTTATCTAGAAAATAGGAAGCGCTTCGTGATATTCGTACGCAGAATTGCCGCACCAATTCCTACGAAAATGAAAAGTGACCACTTTAGAAGAAATATCAGAATGAACTATCCGAATTTATAATTTTCGCGATAGAAGATTCAAAGAATAGTTGAAGAGGAATTCCGAATGAATTATCCGAATTTACAATTTTCGAGATAAAGGATTCGAAGCAAAAGTATAAATGAGCAGTTATTAGATTGAATGAATTTAATGAGAATGTACTACTCGCATTTACAATTTTTGAAGTAGAAGGTTTATATATTCGACACAGGATGGATAAGATATGAAAAGTTGGCAGGCGACGAGTTCCCATTGCATGGGCAATGGTTTAAAAAAAAATACCAAAAAGATTTGAAATGAATAGAATACCCCACGAAGAGTGAGACCAGATATAACTATGGAGTTAAGAAAAATAGTAGCCAACTCTCGTTTGAGAAGATGAGAATAAAAGGATCATAACTTTCTAACAGACTAATGAGACGAAACTAGTGAAATTTTCCGGAAACCGTGAATTTTCCGTGATTTCCGTGATACCGTGAATTTACCGGGATTGCCGTGAAATTCCGTGAGCTGCAGCGATAAGTTCGCCGTGAACAGCTGTGATAAGATTTTGAATATTCATTTTGAACTACCTCCAAGAAACCACAAGCCAATGGGAACTCAAGTCGCCAATGAAAAAGTGCACGTGAAACTAGAAAAAAAACCGGTACCGAAGCAATATTTCTCATACATAATTGCTTATCTAAAACGAAAAGTGATCACCAAAACGAAATTCAAGACAATTGGAGACGTCCGAAACAGTTCGCGAATTTCACCAAAAAACAGTAATAACGGATTTAATAAGCTGTTGTAAACGATATATGTTGATCCAAGAATTCGAACAGAGAGTAGTTTTTTTGGTGATGAGACATCTCAAATTATACGGCGAAAAAGGGAGAGAGAGAGTCCACCTCGAAACTGAAAAGTTTTTGGTGGTTTTCAATGCGTTGATTCATTAGTCCATTATAGTTTGTGAGACATAACAGTTGGAATGGTTGATATTCACCACAATCCACAAATTTGAAGATGTTTTAGGTAACTACTGTTTTAATTGAAATCCAAGTGTTTTAACCTTTTTGACGAATGCTGAGAAAATATAGCGACACTAACATCAAGAAGCACTGAGTAAGGTGGTTTGTGAGTGGTTTTACTTTGAAAATAAACACGAGATGAGAGGTCAAATTTACTCCGATAATTTGGAAGAGGCAGTTTGTATGCGGTATGCCGAACAGCAAAAGAGGCGCTTGTAGTACCATTGTAAGGGTTACGGTAGAAACTCATGTAAGGATGAGGAAAACTATGAAGGAAAGTCAGCGGGAAGAGGATGAAGACGCAACGAATAAGTCGGTACAGCTAGATAAAGAAGAAAGGAAGAGCAGAGCGAATAGCAATTTTTCGGGCAAAGAAAACCACAACTAAAAAGGGCCCCAACAAAAAGGGAGGTAGCCGGAAAACCATATATCACTGCCATTCGAGCCAGTGTCTGGTTGCTCTCAATTTCACGTACCATTGAAAATTGGCTAATATCGATAATTTAGTAAACTTCTAGTAGTGAACATTATCTCCGATAGTTTAGTGGTGAGTTACTATCAGTTCAGTAACTAAACTGTGATCTTTCACTGAAATACTATCAAAAAGATTGAAAACTACTACTATCCGGTGTGTCAGTGATCTATCACTGTTTGAAAAAACATACTAGATTGATACTAAATTGTCACTGAACTCTCACTGAGATGTTATTAACTGTTGGTGAACTATCCCTTAAATGTTGGTATACTTCGTTTCATTCCCACTGAGACCCTTTGGCATCGTGCCAAGATTTTCGGGTGACTGTTTCTCTAGGCAGTTCTAGGTATTCTTAGGGATTTTTTTTTGTTTTTTTTTTGGTTCTTATGGAGCTGAACAACCGCTAACAGAGATTCGCAGCTATTTGAAAAACTCCAAAATGATGAAAAATGGCCTTGAATATTCATTGGCACGCTGCTAAGTCTCAGTTGGAATTACCGGAACTATAACCGTCTGTCTCGTATGTATAACGTCATGTCATGTATAACAGAACTGTCACTAAACAGTCGATAGCCGTTTAATGGAACGGGTGTCGATAGTTTGATAACATTTCTCTAGTAACCAATTTCTTGTTTTCTGTAACCAATTTGTTGCTCTGAGGCACTCTTTGTCTAACATCTCTACACATCAATCATCTCTAAGTGACAAGCTGGGTATATAAGCAAAAATAAGCGCAGATAGAATCATTCGGCTGCCTGGGACCACCAACCCCACTTCTACTCCTCACCTTCACTCAGTTCCAAACCTGAGTGTATTGGACGAGCAAACTACAATACAACTGGCCAACAAGAGTGGAACTCCCATCGCAACAGGAAACGAAAGAGAGAACGACAAAGCAGGTACCCTCTTCAGTGAGAAAGAAAACATTTAAAAAAAACTAAAACTGAATCATTAATATTCGCGAGATATTCTTGGTACCAGTACAAGCATAATTGAAGCACCGAGGACAATTGAGATAGAGTTCTTAATTACGACGATATCACTAGAGACTTTGCCTTCAAAACAGAATCGGTCGATACTAGTCACGAGAAGGCCAACAGTGACACTTGGGAACAATTCCGGTGTTTCGAAAAAAAAAATCAGAGATCTACTGAGGGGAGAACTTTTCACATTTGCCAATCATTACCACGCAGCAAACAAAACGATAGCTTGTGATCAAACTTTCAACGGTGTCGGAAATCTTGAACAAAAACTCGAAAACGACCACTCATACAAAAAGAGAATTGATAATCAAAGAAAAGTGAATCCGATATAAAAAGAATTCCAACACAAACAACATATAAGGGGAGGCCACACCTAATTTGAAGTTTGAACTCAATTCCTTTTTTCTTTCGAACTCAAACTTGAAAAGCAACGGGACTAAACTATAAACACAGAGGGTTAGAGCAGCATACATCGTATATGTATAGCCTTACTTCGGTTTCACAATAGGACAGCCTTTGAAGTAGAAAATAGTGACCACGACCTAGACGAAAAAGCTATGGCACAACAACAGTTGTTAGAAGTTATAGATAAGTTGACTGATTCAATGAGTAATATGGTTCTAACTGGTTACACGAAAAAATTACCAGTTTTCAAAGGCAACCGAGACGCAAAGGGAATTAGGAAATTTTTCGAAACTTTCAATGAAATTGGTACAGCCTTGGCATGGACGAAGCAAAACTATGTACGCTTTTGCCATTACAGTTGAAAGGAAAAGCAAGAGCGATTTATGAAAGTGCTACGAACCATGAAAAACAAGATTGGCAAGCGATAACAGCAAAGCTTAAAAACACTTTGAGAACAGCTAGTTACTTGGACAAAGTACAGAAAGAGGTAATGAAATTGAAGATGGGGAAAACAGAGTGTCCAACCGTATTTTGTAAAAGAATTCGGAACACTCTCAACGAGGCATACCCGGGTAACAACATTTTGGTTACAACTATGACACGTCCTTTGTTTGTGAGAGGGTTATGGGACACTATTAAGCATACATTGTTAATGTTAGGACCACTGAATGCGAATTTTGATATTCTTGTGTCGGACGCAGAGCGTATTTATGATGTAATTAAACTGGTTAGTCCCAGAAAGGATGAAAACCATCTTGTGAACAGAATGAATACTATTGTAGATTCGCTTTCGGAGATTATCAAAAGAGCTAACCAAAAGCAGCTTAGAAGAGAAAGCTATAAAAATCGTATGCTTTCAAGAAATTACAAATCATGTGAAAATAGGGAGAGAAAATATCAGCAACACTATCACGGTTCCAAGCGAAGCAGAAATCAAACTAGTCAGAAGCTAAGTGTAAGAGAAGAAAACACTTCAAGATATTCAGAATCTGAACAGGATGAAAAATCACCAACACGCTTTGGCAGGGTGAATTTGGCTTGAATTCAAAGAAAATCGAGCAATTTCAATTTTCGAATATTACATTCACTAATTTTTTTCAATTCATGGAAACAAAACTAATTCTCGCATCTTACGTAACATTCTTCAATTAGAAAACAGAACAGTCTTCTAAACAGGGAACAATGTAATATTTCAATTGTCTAAACTTTATTATGCGGAATTTTTTTCAATTCATGTCGCTCAAAATTATTTAAAACAAAACTAACTATAAATTTCCTGATATAGAAAACAGAATCATCAATGCTATTTTTTTCAAGTTTCCATACTATTTGTTAACATTAATGATAACCTGCAAAGTGGTCTACTCCAGAATGCGGGAGAAAGTTGCCTATACTCTATTTCAATCATAATTTTATTTCAGTGTTTTCAGCTTTTGGAATAAAGAAACGGCAAATCTAAAACTTCCCTATGGTGTCTTTGTCTACTACACCACGAACATCAGCCGACTAATTAACACTACAATTGCTCCATAATTCGAAGAAAGAGCAGACACTAAACATCAAGGATCAAGAAACATTACGAGTCCTCAAACGAGAAAACACCGAATGAACAGACGAGATTCTGGACGAAAACGATGGCAGCAGCGCAATCAGACGGCAGTGGCAGGCACAGGCGAAGCAAGTAATACCGACGAAGGAAAATCACCGATGAGTACCATATAATTTCTGCAACCCTTTTATCGTAGACTTAAGAATTTATGATAAAATTTAATTTTTCAAGTAATCAACACCTATTTTTTTAGATTAATTCATTCCTAGTTTGATTGTTAAGATTTTAATATGTATTATTCACAATTGTATACTTTTTTCTAGAAGCCTAGATTAACCAATATCAATATTATCTGTCTTAGGAACATCTCTAGGCAGTTGACTTTAATGTAGCAAGTTTCATGTATAGAGCAGTTGTATAACTATTACAGATAATGGCTACTAGGTAGATTGACTGAAGACTAAATTAGATAGAAAAAATGAGAGTATCACAACGGCTACCACGTTCTTGCAAAAGGCCACTAAGTTTCTTGCAAACGATGAAATCGTTTCCCGCAAACTGCATCTATACTTTGCAAAACAGCCACTTATGTCTGCCTTTGCCTCAGGTATGCAGATTCCGGTCTCTACCGTACAGGTTCAAAGAAGGATACTCTTATTTTTGAATCGCTCGAGGGCGAGCTATCTGAAAGAGGGGGGATATCGTGTACGCCTTGAGCGCCCTACACATCTACTTCCTATCTGTGCTGGTCACTCAAACAGCTGACACATGTTCTATTGCGGGCAGCCGGCCTCGATTAATACACACCCGAGGATATGAGGTTACGGTAGCTGACAACCGCACCCACTTTCCTCAAGAACGAGCCATCCATCAAATCCTGTCAAGCCCCAGGCACTACCCGGCACTACCTGGCACCGACTGGTACCGGCTGGCACCATCTATCACAAGTGACAGTTCTCGTCACAAAGTGACAGTTCTCTCGTCAATTCTGATGCCTCGACAACCAACATCAAAGGTGCCGACGTCAAGAAGAGGGTATATAAGCCAGCCCTCAGGCCAGAGAAATCAGTCGAGATGTGACGCCCACCTGCGCAGCTCTGCCTGCTCTTCTTATTCCTACTGTATTCATTTATGCCCCCTCTTTCCCTCTGGGATTACGGTATCAATCCCTCTTTTATTGATTAGTGTGACTAACTAAGCACAGCCATTTCTCTTGTCACTATTATATCATGTCTATCCTATACACCCTTCACATAATGAACATATATACTCAACTACTGTTCTCACATATATACACTACAAACTACAAAGCTAAAGCGGGATAGTTCAGAGTCTTGATATTTTCATAGGAAACGGAACGAGGTTCTGTTCACACCAGTTCCTGCCCTACTAGGGCAGAATCGTTTGTTCTGCTCAGATCAGCTAACTGTTTTTCCAGAACAGGAAAGTCTCATTGACATCCGATCCTCACTCAAGCAAAACCACTTTTCTGCCCTACTAGGGCAGAATGAGTGAACAAACTCTTTGTTTTCATAGGAAACGGAACGAGGTTCTGTTCACACCAGTTTCTGCCCTACTAGGGCAGAATGAGTGAACAAACTCTTTGTTTTCATAGGAAACGGAACGAGGTTCTGTTCACACCAGTTTCTGCCCTACTAGGGCAGAATCGTGTGTTCTGCTCAGATCAGCTAACTGTTTTTCCAGAACAGGAAAGTCTCATTGACATCCGATCCTCACTCGAGCAAAACCACTTTTCTGCCCTACTAGGGCAGAATGAGTGAACAAACTCTTTGTTTTCATAGGAAACGGAACGAGGTTCTGTTCACACCAGTTTCTGCCCTGCTAGGGCAGAATCGTGTGTTCTGCTCAGATCAGCTAACTGTTTTTCCAGAACAGGAAAGTCTCATTGACATCCGATCCTCACTCGAGCAAAACCACTTTTCTGCCCTACTAGGGCAGAATGAGTGAACAAACTCTTTGTTTTCATAGGAAACGGAACGAGGTTCTGTTCACACCAGTTTCTGCCCTACTAGGGCAGAATGAGTGAACAAACTCTTTGTTTTCATAGGAAACGGAACGAGGTTCTGTTCACACCAGTTTCTGCCCTACTAGGGCAGAATCGTGTGTTCTGCTCAGATCAGCTAACTGTTTTTCCAGAACAGGAAAGTCTCATTGACATCCGATCCTCACTCGAGCTAAACCACTTTTCTGCCCTACTGAGTGAACAAACTCTTTGTTTTCATAGGAAACGGAACGAGGTTCTGTTCACACCAGTTTCTGCCCTACTAGGGCAGAATCGTGTGTTCTGCTCAGATCAGCTAACTGTTTTTCCAGAACAGGAAAGTCTCATTGACATCCGATCCTCACTCAAGCAAAACCACTTTTCTGCCCTACTAGGGCAGAATGAGTGAACAAACTCTTTGTTTTCATAGGAAACGGAACGAGGTTCTGTTCACACCAGTTTCTGCCCTACTAGGGCAGAATCGTGTGTTCTGCTCAGATCAGCTAACTGTTTTTCCAGAACAGGAAAGTCTCATTGACATCCAATCCACACTTGAGCAAAACCACTTTTCTGCCCTACTAGGGCAGAATGAGTGAACAAACTCTTTGTTTTCATAGGAAACGGAACGAGGTTCTGTTCACACCAGTTTCTGCCCTACTAGGGCAGAATGAGTGAACAAACTCTTTGTTTTCATAGGAAACGGAACGAGGTTCTGTTCACACCAGTTTCTGCCCTACTAGGGCAGAATCGTGTGTTCTGCTCAGATCAGCTAACTGTTTTTCCAGAACAGGAAAGTCTCATTGACATCCGATCCTCACTCAAGCAAAACCACTTTTCTGCCCAACTAGGGCAGAATGAGTGAACAAACTCTTTGTTTTCATAGGAAACGGAACGAGGTTCTGTTCACACCAGTTTCTGCCCTACTAGGGCAGAATCGTGTGTTCTGCTCAGATCAGCTAACTGTTTTTCCAGAACAGGAAAGTCTCATTGACATCCGATCCTCACTCAAGCAAAACCACTTTTCTGCCCTACTAGGGCAGAATGAGTGAACAAACTCTTTGTTTTCATAGGAAACGGAACGAGGTTCTGTTCACACCAGTTCCTGCCCTACTAGGGCAGAATCGTTTGTTCTGCTCAGATCAGCTAACTGTTTTTCCAGAACAGGAAAGTCTCATTGACATCCGATCCTCACTCAAGCAAAACCACTTTTCTGCCCTACTAGGGCAGAATGAGTGAACAAACTCTTTGTTTTCATAGGAAACGGAACGAGGTTCTGTTCACACCAGTTTCTGCCCTACTAGGGCAGAATGAGTGAACAAACTCTTTGTTTTCATAGGAAACGGAACGAGGTTCTGTTCACACCAGTTTCTGCCCTACTAGGGCAGAATCGTGTGTTCTGCTCAGATCAGCTAACTGTTTTTCCAGAACAGGAAAGTCTCATTGACATCCGATCCTCACTCGAGCAAAACCACTTTTCTGCCCTACTAGGGCAGAATGAGTGAACAAACTCTTTGTTTTCATAGGAAACGGAACGAGGTTCTGTTCACACCAGTTTCTGCCCTACTAGGGCAGAATCGTGTGTTCTGCTCAGATCAGCTAACTGTTTTTTCCAGAACAGGAAAGTCTCATTGACATCCGATCCTCACTCGAACAAAACACTTTTCTGCCCTACTAGGGCAGAATGAGTGAACAAACTCTTTGTTTTCATAGGAAACGGAACGAGGTTCTGTTCACACCAGTTTCTGCCCTACTAGGGCAGAATGAAGTGAACAAACTCTTTGTTTTCATAGGAAACGGAACGAGGTTCTGTTCACACCAGTTTCTGCCCTACTAGGGCAGAATCGTGTGTTCTGCTCAGATCAGCTAACTGTTTTTCCAGAACAGGAAAGTCTCATTGACATCCGATCCTCACTCGAGCAAAACCACTTTTCTGCCCTACTAGGGCAGAATGAGTGAACAAACTCTTTGTTTTCATAGGAAACGGAACGAGGTTCTGTTCACACCAGTTTCTGCCCTACTAGGGCAGAATCGTGTGTTCTGCTCAGATCAGCTAACTGTTTTTCCAGAACAGGAAAGTCTCATTGACATCCGATCCTCACTCAAGCAAAACCACTTTTCTGCCCTACTAGGGCAGAATGAGTGAACAAACTCTTTGTTTTCATAGGAAACGGAACGAGGTTCTGTTCACACCAGTTTCTGCCCTACTAGGGCAGAATGAGTGAAACAACGCTTTGTTTTCATAGGAAACGGAACGAGGTTCTGTCACACAGTTTCTGCCCTACTAGGGCAGAATCGTGTGTTTCTGCTCAGATCAGCTAACTGTTTTTCCAGAACAGGAAAGTCTCATTGACATCCGATCCTCACTCAAGCAAAACCACTTTTCTGCCCTACTAGGGCAGAATGAGTGAACAAACTCTTTGTTTTCATAGAAAACGGAACGAGGTTCTGTTCACACCAGTTCCTGCCCTACTAGGGCAGAATCGTTTGTTCTGCTCAGATCAGCTAACTGTTTTTCCAGAACAGGAAAGTCTCATTGACATCCGATCCTCACTCAAGCAAAACCACTTTTCTGCCCTACTAGGGCAGAATGAGTGAACAAACTCTTTGTTTTCATAGGAAACGGAACGAGGTTCTGTTCACACCAGTTTCTGCCCTACTAGGGCAGAATGAGTGAACAAACTCTTTGTTTTCATAGGAAACGGAACGAGGTTCTGTTCACACCAGTTTCTGCCCTACTAGGGCAGAATCGTGTGTTCTGCTCAGATCAGCTAACTGTTTTTCCAGAACAGGAAAGTCTCATTGACATCCGATCCTCACTCGAGCAAAACCACTTTTCTGCCCTACTAGGGCAGAATGAGTGAACAAACTCTTTGTTTTCATAGGAAACGGAACGAGGTTCTGTTCACACCAGTTTCTGCCCTACTAGGGCAGAAATCGTGTGTTCTGCTCAGATCAGCTAACTGTTTTTTCCAGAACAGGAAAGTCTCATTGACATCCGATCCTCACTCGAACAAAACCACTTTTCTGCCCTACTAGGGCAGAATGAGTGAACAAACTCTTTGTTTTCATAGGAAACGGAACGAGGTTCTGTTCACACCAGTTTCTGCCCTACTAGGGCAGAATGAGTGAACAAACTCTTTGTTTTCATAGGAAACGGAACGAGGTTCTGTTCACACCAGTTTCTGCCCTACTAGGGCAGAATCGTGTGTTCTGCTCAGATCAGCTAACTGTTTTTTCCAGAACAGGAAAGTCTCATTGACATCCGATCCTCACTCGAACAAAACCACTTTTCTGCCCTACTAGGCAGAATGAGTGAACAAACTCTTTGTTTTCATAGGAAACGGAACGAGGTTCTGTTCACACCAGTTTCTGCCCTACTAGGGTCAGAATGAGTGAACAAACTCTTTGTTTTCATAGGAAACGGAACGAGGTTCTGTTCACACCAGTTTCTGCCCTACTAGGGCAGAATCGTGTGTTCTGCTCAGATCAGCTAACTGTTTTTCCAGAACAGGAAAGTCTCATTGACATCCGATCCTCACTCGAGCAAAACCACTTTTCTGCCCTACTAGGGCAGAATGAGGGAACAAACTCTTTGTTTTCATAGGAAACGGAACGAGGTTCTGTTCACACCAGTTTCTGCCCTACTAGGGCAGAATCGTGTGTTCTGCTCAGATCAGCTAACTGTTTTTTCCAGAACAGGAAAGTCTCATTGACATCCGATCCTCACTCGAACAAAACCACTTTTCTGCCCTACTAGGGCAGAATGAGTGAACAAACTCTTTGTTTTCATAGGAAACGGAACGAGGTTCTGTTCACACCAGTTTCTGCCCTACTAGGGCAGAATGAGTGAACAAACTCTTTGTTTTCATAGGAAACGGAACGAGGTTCTGTTCACACCAGTTTCTGCCCTACTAGGGCAGAATCGTGTGTTCTGCTCAGATCAGCTAACTGTTTTTCCAGAACAGGAAAGTCTCATTGACATCCGATCCTCACTCGAGCAAAACCACTTTTCTGCCCTACTAGGGCAGAATGAGTGAACAAACTCTTTGTTTTCATAGGAAACGGAACGAGGTTCTGTTCACACCAGTTTCTGCCCTACTAGGGCAGAATCGTGTGTCTGCTCAGATCAGCTAACTGTTTTTCCAGAACAGGAAAGTCTCATTGACATCCGATCCTCACTCAAGCAAACCACTTTTCTGCCCTACTAGGGCAGAATGAGTGAACAAACTCTTTGTTTTCATAGAAACGGAACGAGGTTCTGTCACACCAGTTTCTGCCCTACTAGGGCAGAATGAGTGAACAAACGCTTTGTTTTCATAGGAAACGGAACGAGGTTCTGTCACACCAGTTTCTGCCCTACTAGGGCAGAATCGTGTGTTCTGCTCAGATCAGCTAACTGTTTTTCAGAACAGGAAAGTCTCATTGACATCCGATCCTCACTCAAGCAAAACCACTTTTCTGCCCTACTAGGGCAGAATGAGTGAACAAACTCTTTGTTTTCATAGAAAACGGAACGAGGTTCTGTTCACACCAGTTCCTGCCCTACTAGGGCAGAATCGTTTGTTCTGCTCAGATCAGCTAACTGTTTTTCCAGAACAGGAAAGTCTCATTGACATCCGATCTCACTCAAGCAAAACCACTTTTCTGCCCTACTAGGGCAGAATGATTGAACAAACTCTTTGTTTTCATAGAAACGGAACGAGGTTCTGTTCACACCAGTTTCTGCCCTACTAGGGCAGAATGAGTGAACAAACTCTTTGTTTTCATAGGAAACGGAACGAGGTTCTGTTCACACCAGTTTCTGCCCTACTAGGGCAGAATCGTGTGTTCTGCTCAGATCAGCTAACTGTTTTTCCAGAACAGGAAAGTCTCATTGACATCCGATCCTCACTCGAGCAAAACCACTTTTCTGCCCTACTAGGGCGGAATGAGTGAACAAACTCTTTGTTTTCATAGGAAACGGAACGAGGTTCTGTTCACACCAGTTTCTGCCCTACTAGGGCCAGAATCGTGTGTTCTGCTCAGATCAGCTAACTGTTTTTCCAGAACAGGAAAGTCTCATTGACATCCGATCCTCACTCAAGCAAAACCACTTTTCTGCCCTACTAGGGCAGAATGAGTGAACAAACTCTTTGTTTTCATAGGAAACGGAACGAGGTTCTGTTCACACCAGTTTCTGCCCTACTAGGGCAGAATGAGTGAACAAACTCTTTGTTTTCATAGGAAACGGAACGAGGTTCTGTTCACACCAGTTTCTGCCCTACTAGGGCAGAATCGTGTGTTCTGCTCAGATCAGCTAACTGTTTTTCCAGAACAGGAAAGTCTCATTGACATCCGATCCTCACTCGAGCAAAACCACTTTTCTGCCCTACTAGGGCAGAATGAGTGAACAAACTCTTTGTTTTCATAGGAAACGGAACGAGGTTCTGTTCACACCAGTTTCTGCCCTACTAGGGCAGAATCGTGTGTTCTGCTCAGATCAGCTAACTGTTTTTTCCAGAACAGGAAAGTCTCATTGACATCCGATCCTCACTCGAACAAAACCACTTTTCTGCCCTACTAGGGCAGAATGAGTGAACAAACTCTTTGTTTTCATAGGAAACGGAACGAGGTTCTGTTCACACCAGTTTCTGCCCTACTAGGGCAGAATGAGTGAACAAACTCTTTGTTTTCATAGGAAACGGAACGAGGTTCTGTTCACACCAGTTTCTGCCCTACTAGGGCAGAATCGTGTGTTCTGCTCAGATCAGCTAACTGTTTTTTCCAGAACAGGAAAGTCTCATTGACATCCGATCCTCACTCGAACAAAACCACTTTTCTGCCCTACTAGGGCAGAATGAGTGAACAAACTCTTTGTTTTCATAGGAAACGGAACGAGGTTCTGTTCACACCAGTTTCTGCCCTACTAGGGCAGAATGAGTGAACAAACTCTTTGTTTTCATAGGAAACGGAACGAGGTTCTGTTCACACCAGTTTCTGCCCTACTAGGGCAGAATCGTGTGTTCTGCTCAGATCAGCTAACTGTTTTTCCAGAACAGGAAAGTCTCATTGACATCCGATCCTCACTCGAGCAAAACCACTTTTCTGCCCTACTAGGGCAGAATGAGGGAACAAACTCTTTGTTTTCATAGGAAACGGAACGAGGTTCTGTTCACACCAGTTTCTGCCCTACTAGGGCAGAATGAGTGAACAAACTCTTTGTTTTCATAGGAAACGGAACGAGGTTCTGTTCACACCAGTTTCTGCCCTACTAGGGCAGAATCGTGTGTTCTGCTCAGATCAGCTAACTGTTTTTCCAGAACAGGAAAGTCTCATTGACATCCGATCCTCACTCGAGCAAAACCACTTTTCTGCCCTACTAGGGCAGAATGAGTGAACAAACTCTTTGTTTTCATAGGAAACGGAACGAGGTTCTGTTCACACCAGTTTCTGCCCTACTAGGGCAGAATCGTGTGTTCTGCTCAGATCAGCTAACTGTTTTTTTCCAGAACAGGAAAGTCTCATTGACATCCGATCCTCACTCGAACAAAACCACTTTTCTGCCCTACTAGGGCAGAATGAGTGAACAAACTCTTTGTTTTCATAGGAAACGGAACGAGGTTCTGTTCACACCAGTTTCTGCCCTACTAGGGCAGAATGAGTGAACAAACTCTTTGTTTTCATAGGAAACGGAACGAGGTTCTGTTCACACCAGTTTCTGCCCTACTAGGGCAGAATCGTGTGTTCTGCTCAGATCAGCTAACTGTTTTTTCCAGAACAGGAAAGTCTCATTGACATCCGATCCTCACTCGAACAAAACCACTTTTCTGCCCTACTAGGGCAGAATGAGTGAACAAACTCTTTGTTTTCATAGGAAACGGAACGAGGTTCTGTTCACACCAGTTTCTGCCCTACTAGGGCAGAATGAGTGAACAAACTCTTTGTTTTCATAGGAAACGGAACGAGGTTCTGTTCACACCAGTTTCTGCCCTACTAGGGCAGAATCGTGTGTTCTGCTCAGATCAGCTAACTGTTTTTCCAGAACAGGAAAGTCTCATTGACATCCGATCCTCACTCGAGCAAAACCACTTTTCTGCCCTACTAGGGCAGAATGAGGGAACAAACTCTTTGTTTTCATAGGAAACGGAACGAGGTTCTGTTCACACCAGTTTCTGCCCTACTAGGGCAGAATCGTGTGTTCTGCTCAGATCAGCTAACTGTTTTTCCAGAACAGGAAAGTCTCATTGACATCCGATCCTCACTCAAGCAAAACCACTTTTCTGCCCTACTAGGGCAGAATGAGTGAACAAACTCTTTGTTTTCATAGGAAACGGAACGAGGTTCTGTTCACACCAGTTTCTGCCCTACTAGGGCAGAATGAGTGAACAAAATCTTTGTTTTCATAGGAAACGGAACGAGGTTCTGTTCACACCAGTTTCTGCCCTACTAGGGCAGAATCGTGTGTTCTGCTCAGATCAGCTAACTGTTTTTCCAGAACAGGAAAGTCTCATTGACATCCGATCCTCACTCGAGCAAAACCACTTTTCTGCCCTACTAGGGCAGAATGAGTGAACAAACTCTTTGTTTTCATAGGAAACGGAACGAGGTTCTGTTCACACCAGTTTCTGCCCTACTAGGGCAGAATCGTGTGTTCTGCTCAGATCAGCTAACTGTTTTTCCAGAACAGGAAAGTCTCATTGACATCCGATCCTCACTCAAGCAAAACCACTTTTCTGCCCTACTAGGGCAGAATGAGTGAACAAACTCTTTGTTTTCATAGGAAACGGAACGAGGTTCTGTTCACACCAGTTTCTGCCCTACTAGGGCAGAATCGTGTGTTCTGCTCAGATCAGCTAACTGTTTTTCCAGAACAGGAAAGTCTCATTGACATCCGATCCTCACTCGAGCAAAACCACTTTTCTGCCCTACTAGGGCAGAATGAGTGAACAAACTCTTTGTTTTCATAGGAAACGGAACGAGGTTCTGTTCACACCAGTTTCTGCCCTACTAGGGCAGAATCGTGTGTTCTGCTCAGATCAGCTAACTGTTTTTTCCAGAACAGGAAAGTCTCATTGACATCCGATCCTCACTCGAGCAAAACCACTTTTCTGCCCTACTAGGGCAGAATGAGTGAACAAACTCTTTGTTTTCATAGGAAACGGAACGAGGTTCTGTTCACACCAGTTTCTGCCCTACTAGGGCAGAATGAGTGAACAAACTCTTTGTTTTCATAGGAAACGGAACGAGGTTCTGTTCACACCAGTTTCTGCCCTACTAGGGCAGAATCGTGTGTTCTGCTCAGATCAGCTAACTGTTTTTCCAGAACAGGAAAGTCTCATTGACATCCGATCCTCACTCGAGCAAAACCACTTTTCTGCCCTACTAGGGCAGAATGAGGGAACAAACTCTTTGTTTTCATAGGAAACGGAACGAGGTTCTGTTCACACCAGTTTCTGCCCTACTAGGGCAGAATCGTGTGTTCTGCTCAGATCAGCTAACTGTTTTTCCAGAACAGGAAAGTCTCATTGACATCCGATCCTCACTCAAGCAAAACCACTTTTCTGCCCTACTAGGGCAGAATGAGTGAACAAACTCTTTGTTTTCATAGGAAACGGAACGAGGTTCTGTTCACACCAGTTTCTGCCCTACTAGGGCAGAATGAGTGAACAAAATCTTTGTTTTCATAGGAAACGGAACGAGGTTCTGTTCACACCAGTTTCTGCCCTACTAGGGCAGAATCGTGTGTTCTGCTCAGATCAGCTAACTGTTTTTCCAGAACAGGAAAGTCTCATTGACATCCGATCCTCACTCGAGCAAAACCACTTTTCTGCCCTACTAGGGCAGAATGAGTGAACAAACTCTTTGTTTTCATAGGAAACGGAACGAGGTTCTGTTCACACCAGTTTCTGCCCTACTAGGGCAGAATCGTGTGTTCTGCTCAGATCAGCTAACTGTTTTTCCAGAACAGGAAAGTCTCATTGACATCCGATCCTCACTCAAGCAAAACCACTTTTCTGCCCTACTAGGGCAGAATGAGTGAACAAACTCTTTGTTTTCATAGGAAACGGAACGAGGTTCTGTTCACACCAGTTTCTGCCCTACTAGGGCAGAATCGTGTGTTCTGCTCAGATCAGCTAACTGTTTTTCCAGAACAGGAAAGTCTCATTGACATCCGATCCTCACTCGAGCAAAACCACTTTTCTGCCCTACTAGGGCAGAATGAGGGAACAAACTCTTTGTTTTCATAGGAAACGGAACGAGGTTCTGTTCACACCAGTTTCTGCCCTACTAGGGCAGAATCGTGTGTTCTGCTCAGATCAGCTAACTGTTTTTCCAGAACAGGAAAGTCTCATTGACATCCGATCCTCACTCAAGCAAAACCACTTTTCTGCCCTACTAGGGCAGAATGAGTGAACAAACTCTTTGTTTTCATAGGAAACGGAACGAGGTTCTGTTCACACCAGTTTCTGCCCTACTAGGGCAGAATGAGTGAACAAAATCTTTGTTTTCATAGGAAACGGAACGAGGTTCTGTTCACACCAGTTTCTGCCCTACTAGGGCAGAATCGTGTGTTCTGCTCAGATCAGCTAACTGTTTTTCCAGAACAGGAAAGTCTCATTGACATCCGATCCTCACTCGAGCAAAACCACTTTTCTGCCCTACTAGGGCAGAATGAGTGAACAAACTCTTTGTTTTCATAGGAAACGGAACGAGGTTCTGTTCACACCAGTTTCTGCCCTACTAGGGCAGAATCGTGTGTTCTGCTCAGATCAGCTAACTGTTTTTCCAGAACAGGAAAGTCTCATTGACATCCGATCCTCACTCAAGCAAAACCACTTTTCTGCCCTACTAGGGCAGAATGAGTGAACAAACTCTTTGTTTTCATAGGAAACGGAACGAGGTTCTGTTCACACCAGTTTCTGCCCTACTAGGGCAGAATCGTGTGTTCTGCTCAGATCAGCTAACTGTTTTTCCAGAACAGGAAAGTCTCATTGACATCCGATCCTCACTCGAGCAAAACCACTTTTCTGCCCTACTAGGGCAGAATGAGTGAACAAACTCTTTGTTTTCATAGGAAACGGAACGAGGTTCTGTTCACACCAGTTTCTGCCCTACTAGGGCAGAATCGTGTGTTCTGCTCAGATCAGCTAACTGTTTTTTCCAGAACAGGAAAGTCTCATTGACATCCGATCCTCACTCGAGCAAAACCACTTTTCTGCCCTACTAGGGCAGAATGAGTGAACAAACTCTTTGTTTTCATAGGAAACGGAACGAGGTTCTGTTCACACCAGTTTCTGCCCTACTAGGGCAGAATGAGTGAACAAACTCTTTGTTTTCATAGGAAACGGAACGAGGTTCTGTTCACACCAGTTTCTGCCCTACTAGGGCAGAATCGTGTGTTCTGCTCAGATCAGCTAACTGTTTTTCCAGAACAGGAAAGTCTCATTGACATCCGATCCTCACTCGAGCAAAACCACTTTTCTGCCCTACTAGGGCAGAATGAGGGAACAAACTCTTTGTTTTCATAGGAAACGGAACGAGGTTCTGTTCACACCAGTTTCTGCCCTACTAGGGCAGAATCGTGTGTTCTGCTCAGATCAGCTAACTGTTTTTCCAGAACAGGAAAGTCTCATTGACATCCGATCCTCACTCAAGCAAAACCACTTTTCTGCCCTACTAGGGCAGAATGAGTGAACAAACTCTTTGTTTTCATAGGAAACGGAACGAGGTTCTGTTCACACCAGTTTCTGCCCTACTAGGGCAGAATGAGTGAACAAAATCTTTGTTTTCATAGGAAACGGAACGAGGTTCTGTTCACACCAGTTTCTGCCCTACTAGGGCAGAATCGTGTGTTCTGCTCAGATCAGCTAACTGTTTTTCCAGAACAGGAAAGTCTCATTGACATCCGATCCTCACTCGAGCAAAACCACTTTTCTGCCCTACTAGGGCAGAATGAGTGAACAAACTCTTTGTTTTCATAGGAAACGGAACGAGGTTCTGTTCACACCAGTTTCTGCCCTACTAGGGCAGAATCGTGTGTTCTGCTCAGATCAGCTAACTGTTTTTCCAGAACAGGAAAGTCTCATTGACATCCGATCCTCACTCAAGCAAAACCACTTTTCTGCCCTACTAGGGCAGAATGAGTGAACAAACTCTTTGTTTTCATAGGAAACGGAACGAGGTTCTGTTCACACCAGTTTCTGCCCTACTAGGGCAGAATCGTGTGTTCTGCTCAGATCAGCTAACTGTTTTTCCAGAACAGGAAAGTCTCATTGACATCCGATCCTCACTCGAGCAAAACCACTTTTCTGCCCTACTAGGGCAGAATGAGTGAACAAACTCTTTGTTTTCATAGGAAACGGAACGAGGTTCTGTTCACACCAGTTTCTGCCCTACTAGGGCAGAATCGTGTGTTCTGCTCAGATCAGCTAACTGTTTTTTCCAGAACAGGAAAGTCTCATTGACATCCGATCCTCACTCGAGCAAAACCACTTTTCTGCCCTACTAGGGCAGAATGAGTGAACAAACTCTTTGTTTTCATAGGAAACGGAACGAGGTTCTGTTCACACCAGTTTCTGCCCTACTAGGGCAGAATGAGTGAACAAACTCTTTGTTTTCATAGGAAACGGAACGAGGTTCTGTTCACACCAGTTTCTGCCCTACTAGGGCAGAATCGTGTGTTCTGCTCAGATCAGCTAACTGTTTTTCCAGAACAGGAAAGTCTCATTGACATCCGATCCTCACTCGAGCAAAACCACTTTTCTGCCCTACTAGGGCAGAATGAGGGAACAAACTCTTTGTTTTCATAGGAAACGGAACGAGGTTCTGTTCACACCAGTTTCTGCCCTACTAGGGCAGAATCGTGTGTTCTGCTCAGATCAGCTAACTGTTTTTCCAGAACAGGAAAGTCTCATTGACATCCGATCCTCACTCAAGCAAAACCACTTTTCTGCCCTACTAGGGCAGAATGAGTGAACAAACTCTTTGTTTTCATAGGAAACGGAACGAGGTTCTGTTCACACCAGTTTCTGCCCTACTAGGGCAGAATGAGTGAACAAAATCTTTGTTTTCATAGGAAACGGAACGAGGTTCTGTTCACACCAGTTTCTGCCCTACTAGGGCAGAATCGTGTGTTCTGCTCAGATCAGCTAACTGTTTTTCCAGAACAGGAAAGTCTCATTGACATCCGATCCTCACTCGAGCAAAACCACTTTTCTGCCCTACTAGGGCAGAATGAGTGAACAAACTCTTTGTTTTCATAGGAAACGGAACGAGGTTCTGTTCACACCAGTTTCTGCCCTACTAGGGCAGAATCGTGTGTTCTGCTCAGATCAGCTAACTGTTTTTCCAGAACAGGAAAGTCTCATTGACATCCGATCCTCACTCAAGCAAAACCACTTTTCTGCCCTACTAGGGCAGAATGAGTGAACAAACTCTTTGTTTTCATAGGAAACGGAACGAGGTTCTGTTCACACCAGTTTCTGCCCTACTAGGGCAGAATCGTGTGTTCTGCTCAGATCAGCTAACTGTTTTTCCAGAACAGAAAAGTCTCATTGACATCCAATCCACACTTGAGCAAAACCACTTTTCTGCCCTACTAGGGCAGAATGAGTGAACAAACTCTTTGTTTTCATAGGAAACGGAACGAGGTTCTGTTCACACCAGTTTCTGCCCTACTAGGGCAGAATCGTGTGTTCTGCTCAGATCAGCTAACTGTTTTTCCAGAACAGGAAAGTCTCATTGACATCCAATCCACACTTGAGCAAAACCACTTTTCTGCCCTACTAGGGCAGAATGAGTGTACAAACTCTTTGTTTTCATAGGAAACGGAACGAGGTTCTGTTCACACCAGTTTCTGCCCTACTAGGGCAGAATCGTGTGTTCTGCTCAGATCAGCTAACTGTTTTTCCAGAACAGGAAAGTCTCATTGACTACCAATCCACACTTGAGCAAAACCACTTTTCTGCCCTACTAGGGCAGAATGAGTGAACAAACTCTTTGTTTTCATAGGAAACGGAACGAGGTTCTGTTCACACCAGTTTTTGCCCTACTAGGGCAGAATCGTGTGTTCTGCTCAGATCAGCTAACTGTTTTTCCAGAACAGGAAAGTCTCATTGACATCCGATCCTCACTCGAACAAAACCACTTTTCTGCCCTACTAGGGCAGAATGAGTGAACAAACTCTTTGTTTTCATAGGAAACGGAACGAGGTTCTGTTCACACCAGTTTCTGCCCTACTAGGGCAGAATCGTGTGTTCTGCTCAGATCAGCTAACTGTTTTTCCAGAACAGGAAAGTCTCATTGACATCCGATCCTCACTCAAGCAAAACCACTTTTCTGCCCTACTAGGGCAGAATGAGTGAACAAACTCTTTGTTTTCATAGGAAACGGAACGAGGTTCTGTTCACACCAGTTTCTGCCCTACTAGGGCAGAATCGTGTGTTCTGCTCAGATCAGCTAACTGTTTTTCCAGAACAGGAAAGTCTCATTGACATCCAATCCACACTTGAGCAAAACCACTTTTCTGCCCTACTAGGGCAGAATGAGTGAACAAACTCTTTGTTTTCATAGGAAACGGAACGAGGTTCTGTTCACACCAGTTTCTGCCCTACTAGGGCAGAATCGTGTGTTCTGCTCAGATCAGCTAACTGTTTTTCCAGAACAGGAAAGTCTCATTGACATCCGATCCTCACTCAAGCAAAACCACTTTTCTGCCCTACTAGGCCAGAATGAGTGAACAAAATATTTGTTTTCATAGGAAACGGAACGAGGTTCTGTTCACACCACTTTTCTGCCCTACTAGGGCAGAATGAGTGAACAAAATCTGTTTCTTCGTAGGATACGGAACGTTCTTCTCTCCGAACCATTTTGCTGCCCTACTAGGGCAGAATAGTTTGTTCTGCCCAGATCAGCTAACTGTTTTTCCAGAACAAGAAAATCTAATCGACATCCAATCCACACTTAAGCAAAATGGTTCTCCGAACCATTTTGCTGCCCTACTAGGACAGAACATCTGCTCAGATCAGCTAACTGTTTTTCCAGAACACGGAAGTCTAATCGACATCCAATCCACACTTGAGCAAAACCATTTTTCTGCCCTACTAGGGCAGAATGAGTGAACAAACTCTTTGTTTTCATAGGAAACGGAACGAGGTTCTGTTCACACTACTTTTCTGCCCTACTAGGGCAGAATGAGTGAACAAAATCTGTTTCCTTGTAGGATACGGAACGTTGTTTTCTCCAAACCATTTTGCTGCCCTACTAGGACAGAACAGTTTGTTCTGCTCAGATCAGCTAACTGTTTTTCCAGAACACGGAAGTCTAATCGACATCCAATCCACACTCGAGCAAAACCAGAATGAGTGAACAAAATCTGTTTCCTCGTAGGATACGGAACGTTGTTTTCTCCAAACCATTTTGCTGCCCTACTAGGGCAGAACAGTTTGTTCTGCTCAGATCAGCTAACTGTTTTTCCAGAACACGGAAGTCTAATCGACATCCAATCCACACTTGAGCAAAACCACTTTTCTGCCCTACTAGGGCAGAATGAGTGAACAAACTCTTTGTTTTCATAGGAAACGGAACGAGGTTCGGTTCACACTACTTTTCTGCCCTACTAGGGCAGAATGAGTGAACAAAATCTGTTTCCTCGTAGGATACGGAACGTTGTTTTCTCCGAACCATTTTGCTGCCCTACTAGGGCAGAACAGTTTGTTCTGCTCAGATCAGCTAACGGTTTTTCACTTGACAAAAACCACTTTTCTGCCCTACTAGGGCAGAATGAGTGAACAAACTCTTTGTTTTCATAGGAAACGGAACGAGGTTCTGTTCACACCACTTTTCTGCCATAGTCGTTCCGTTTCGACATCCGATCCACACTTAAGCAAAACCACTCTCCGAACCATTTTGCTGCCCTACTAGGGCAGAACAGTTTGTTCTGCTCAGATCAGCTAACGGTTTTTCCAGAACACAGAAGTCTAATCGACATCCAATCCACACTTGAGAAAAACCACTTTTCTGCCCTACTAGGGCAGAATGAGTGAACAAACTCTTTGTTTTCATAGGAAACGGAACGAGGTTCTGTTCACACTACTTTTCTGCCCTACTAGGGCAGAATGAGTGAACAAAATCTGTTTCCTCGTAGGATACGGAACGTTGTTCTCTCCGAACCATTCTGCTGCCCTACTAGGGCAGAATAGTTTGTTCTGCTCAGATCAGCTAACTGTTTTTCCAGAACAAGAAAGTCTAATCGACATCCGATCCACACTTAAGCAAAACCACTTTTCTGCCCTACTAGAGCAGAACAGTTTGTTCTGCTCAGATCAGCTAACGGTTTTTCCAGAACACAGAAGTCTAATCGACATCCAATCCACACTTGAGAAAAACCACTTTTCTGCCCTACTAGGGCAGAATGAGTGAACAAACTCTTTGTTTTCATAGGAAACGGAACGAGGTTCTGTTCACACTACTTTTCTGCCCTACTAGGGCAGAATGAGTGAACAAAATCTGTTTCCTCGTAGGATACGGAACGTTGTTCTCTCCGAACCATTCTGCTGCCCTACTAGGGCAGAATAGTTTGTTCTGCTCAGATCAGCTAACTGTTTTTCCAGAACAAGAAAGTCTAATCGACATCCGATCCACACTTAAGCAAAACCACTTTTCTGCCCTACTAGAGCAGAATGAGTAAACAAACTCTTTGTTTTCATGAGAAACGGAACGAGGTTCGGTTCACACTACTTTTCTGCCCTACTAGGGCAGAATGAGTGAACAAAATCTGTTTCCTCGTAGGATACGGAACGTTGTTTTCTCCGAACCATTTTGCTGCCCTACTAGGGCAGAACAGTTTGTTCTGCTCAGATCAGCTAACTGTTTCTCCAGAACACGGAAGTCTAATCGACATCCAATCCACACTTGAGAAAAACCACTTTTCTGCCCTACTAGGGCAGAATGAGTGAACAAACTCTTTGTTTTCATAGGAAACGGAACGAGGTTCTGTTCACACTACTTTTCTGCCCTACTAGGGCAGAATGAGTGAACAAAATTTGTTTCCTCGTAGGATACGGAACGTTGTTCTCTCCGAACCATTTTGCTGCCCTACTAGGGCAGAATAGTTTGTTCTGCTCAGATCAGCTAACTGTTTTTCCAGAACAAGAAAGTCTAATCGACATCCGATCCACACTTAAGCAAAACCACTTTTCTGCCCTACTAGGGCAGAATGAGTAAACAAACTCTTTGTTTTCATAGGAAACGGAACGAGGTTCTGTTCACACCAGTTTCTGCCCTACTAGGGCAGAATAGTTTGTTCTGCTCAGATCAGCTAACTGTTTTTCCAGAACACGGAAGTCTAATCGACATCCAATCCACACTTGAGCAAAACCACTTTTCTGCCCTACTAGGGCAGAATGAGTGAACAAACTCTTTGTTTTCATAGGAAACGGAACGAGATTCTGTTCACACTACTTTTCTGCCCTACTAGGGCAGAATGAGTGAACAAAATCTGTTTCCTCGTAGGATACGGAACGTTGTTTTCCCCGAACCATTTTGCTGCCCTAATAGGGCAGAACAGTTCGTTCTGCTCAGATCAGCTAACTGTTTTTCCAGAACACGGAAGTCTAATCGACATCCAATCCACACTTGAGAAAACCACTTTTCTGCCCTACTAGGGCAGAATGAGTGAACAAACTCTTTGTTTTCATAGGAAACGGAACGAGGTTCTGTTCACACCAGTTCCTGCCCTACTAGGGCAGAATCGTGTGTTCTGCTCAGATCAGCTAACTGTTTTTCCAGAACAGGAAAGTCTCATTGACATCCGATCCTCACTCAAGCAAAACCACTTTTCTGCCCTACTAGGGCAGAATGAGTGAACAAAATCTTTGTTTTCATAGGAAACGGAACGAGGTTCTGTTCACACCAGTTTCTGCCCTACTAGGGCAGAATGAGTGAACAAACTCTTTGTTTTCATAGGAAACGGAACGAGGTTCTGTTCACACCAGTTCCTGCCCTACTAGGGCAGAATCGTGTGTTCTGCTCAGATCAGCTAACTGTTTTTCCAGAACACGGAAGTCTAATCGACATCCAATCCACACTTGAGCAAAACCACTTTTCTGCCCTACTAGGGCAGAATGAGTGAACAAACTCTTTGTTTTCATAGGAAACGGAACGAGATTCTGTTCACACTACTTTTCTGCCCTACTAGGGCAGAATGAGTGAACAAAATTTGTTTCCTCGTAGGATACGGAACGTTGTTTTCCCCGAACCATTTTGCTGCCCTAATAGGGCAGAACAGTTCGTTCTGCTCAGATCAGCTAACTGTTTTTCCAGAACACGGAAGTCTAATCGACATCCAATCCACACTTGAGAAAACCACTTTTCTGCCCTACTAGGGCAGAATGAGTGAACAAACTCTTTGTTTTCATAGGAAACGGAACGAGGTTCTGTTCACACCAGTTCCTGCCCTACTAGGGCAGAATCGTGTGTTCTGCTCAGATCAGCTAACTGTTTTTCCAGAACAGGAAAGTCTCATTGACATCCGATCCTCACTCAAGCAAAACCACTTTTCTGCCCTACTAGGGCAGAATGAGTGAACAAAATCTTTGTTTTCATAGGAAACGGAACGAGGTTCTGTTCACACCAGTTTCTGCCCTACTAGGGCAGAATGAGTGAACAAACTCTTTGTTTTCATAGGAAACGGAACGAGGTTCTGTTCACACCAGTTCCTGCCCTACTAGGGCAGAATCGTGTGTTCTGCTCAGATCAGCTAACTGTTTTTCCAGAACACGGAAGTCTAATCGACATCCAATCCACACTTGAGCAAAACCACTTTTCTGCCCTACTAGGGCAGAATGAGTGAACAAACTCTTTGTTTTCATAGGAAACGGAACGAGATTCTGTTCACACTACTTTTCTGCCCTACTAGGGCAGAATGAGTGAACAAAATCTGTTTCCTCGTAGGATACGGAACGTTGTTTTCCCCGAACCATTTTGCTGCCCTAATAGGGCAGAACAGTTCGTTCTGCTCAGATCAGCTAACTGTTTTTCCAGAACACGGAAGTCTAATCGACATCCAATCCACACTTGAGAAAACCACTTTTCTGCCCTACTAGGGCAGAATGAGTGAACAAACTCTTTGTTTTCATAGGAAACGGAACGAGGTTCTGTTCACACCAGTTCCTGCCCTACTAGGGCAGAATCGTGTGTTCTGCTCAGATCAGCTAACTGTTTTTCCAGAACAGGAAAGTCTCATTGACATCCGATCCTCACTCAAGCAAAACCACTTTTCTGCCCTACTAGGGCAGAATGAGTGAACAAAATCTTTGTTTTCATAGGAAACGGAACGAGGTTCTGTTCACACCAGTTTCTGCCCTACTAGGGCAGAATGAGTGAACAAACTCTTTGTTTTCATAGGAAACGGAACGAGGTTCTGTTCACACCAGTTCCTGCCCTACTAGGGCAGAATCGTGTGTTCTGCTCAGATCAGCTAACTGTTTTTCCAGAACACGGAAGTCTAATCGACATCCAATCCACACTTGAGCAAAACCACTTTTCTGCCCTACTAGGGCAGAATGAGTGAACAAACTCTTTGTTTTCATAGGAAACGGAACGAGATTCTGTTCACACTACTTTTCTGCCCTACTAGGGCAGAATGAGTGAACAAAATCTGTTTCCTCGTAGGATACGGAACGTTGTTTTCCCCGAACCATTTTGCTGCCCTAATAGGGCAGAACAGTTCGTTCTGCTCAGATCAGCTAACTGTTTTTCCAGAACACGGAAGTCTAATCGACATCCAATCCACACTTGAGAAAACCACTTTTCTGCCCTACTAGGGCAGAATGAGTGAACAAACTCTTTGTTTTCATAGGAAACGGAACGAGGTTCTGTTCACACCAGTTCCTGCCCTACTAGGGCAGAATCGTGTGTTCTGCTCAGATCAGCTAACTGTTTTTCCAGAACAGGAAAGTCTCATTGACATCCGATCCTCACTCAAGCAAAACCACTTTTCTGCCCTACTAGGGCAGAATGAGTGAACAAAATCTTTGTTTTCATAGGAAACGGAACGAGGTTCTGTTCACACCAGTTTCTGCCCTACTAGGGCAGAATGAGTGAACAAACTCTTTGTTTTCATAGGAAACGGAACGAGGTTCTGTTCACACCAGTTCCTGCCCTACTAGGGCAGAATCGTGTGTTCTGCTCAGATCAGCTAACTGTTTTTCCAGAACACGGAAGTCTAATCGACATCCAATCCACACTTGAGCAAAACCACTTTTCTGCCCTACTAGGGCAGAATGAGTGAACAAACTCTTTGTTTTCATAGGAAACGGAACGAGATTCTGTTCACACTACTTTTCTGCCCTACTAGGGCAGAATGAGTGAACAAAATTTGTTTCCTCGTAGGATACGGAACGTTGTTTTCCCCGAACCATTTTGCTGCCCTAATAGGGCAGAACAGTTCGTTCTGCTCAGATCAGCTAACTGTTTTTCCAGAACACGGAAGTCTAATCGACATCCAATCCACACTTGAGAAAACCACTTTTCTGCCCTACTAGGGCAGAATGAGTGAACAAACTCTTTGTTTTCATAGGAAACGGAACGAGGTTCTGTTCACACCAGTTCCTGCCCTACTAGGGCAGAATCGTGTGTTCTGCTCAGATCAGCTAACTGTTTTTCCAGAACAGGAAAGTCTCATTGACATCCGATCCTCACTCAAGCAAAACCACTTTTCTGCCCTACTAGGGCAGAATGAGTGAACAAAATCTTTGTTTTCATAGGAAACGGAACGAGGTTCTGTTCACACCAGTTTCTGCCCTACTAGGGCAGAATGAGTGAACAAACTCTTTGTTTTCATAGGAAACGGAACGAGGTTCTGTTCACACCAGTTCCTGCCCTACTAGGGCAGAATCGTGTGTTCTGCTCAGATCAGCTAACTGTTTTTCCAGAACACGGAAGTCTAATCAACATCCAATCCACACTTGAGCAAAACCACTTTTCTGCCCTACTAGGGCAGAATGAGTGAACAAACTCTTTGTTTTCATAGGAAACGGAACGAGATTCTGTTCACACTACTTTTCTGCCCTACTAGGGCAGAATGAGTGAACAAAATCTGTTTCCTCGTAGGATACGGAACGTTGTTTTCCCCGAACCATTTTGCTGCCCTAATAGGGCAGAACAGTTCGTTCTGCTCAGATCAGCTAACTGTTTTTCCAGAACACGGAAGTCTAATCGACATCCAATCCACACTTGAGAAAACCACTTTTCTGCCCTACTAGGGCAGAATGAGTGAACAAACTCTTTGTTTTCATAGGAAACGGAACGAGGTTCTGTTCACACCAGTTCCTGCCCTACTAGGGCAGAATCGTGTGTTCTGCTCAGATCAGCTAACTGTTTTTCCAGAACAGGAAAGTCTCATTGACATCCGATCCTCACTCAAGCAAAACCACTTTTCTGCCCTACTAGGGCAGAATGAGTGAACAAAATCTTTGTTTTCATAGGAAACGGAACGAGGTTCTGTTCACACCAGTTTCTGCCCTACTAGGGCAGAATGAGTGAACAAACTCTTTGTTTTCATAGGAAACGGAACGAGGTTCTGTTCACACCAGTTCCTGCCCTACTAGGGCAGAATCGTGTGTTCTGCTCAGATCAGCTAACTGTTTTTCCAGAACACGGAAGTCTAATCGACATCCAATCCACACTTGAGCAAAACCACTTTTCTGCCCTACTAGGGCAGAATGAGTGAACAAACTCTTTGTTTTCATAGGAAACGGAACGAGATTCTGTTCACACTACTTTTCTGCCCTACTAGGGCAGAATGAGTGAACAAAATCTGTTTCCTCGTAGGATACGGAACGTTGTTTTCCCCGAACCATTTTGCTGCCCTAATAGGGCAGAACAGTTCGTTCTGCTCAGATCAGCTAACTGTTTTTCCAGAACACGGAAGTCTAATCGACATCCAATCCACACTTGAGAAAACCACTTTTCTGCCCTACTAGGGCAGAATGAGTGAACAAACTCTTTGTTTTCATAGGAAACGGAACGAGGTTCTGTTCACACCAGTTCCTGCCCTACTAGGGCAGAATCGTGTGTTCTGCTCAGATCAGCTAACTGTTTTTCCAGAACAGGAAAGTCTCATTGACATCCGATCCTCACTCAAGCAAAACCACTTTTCTGCCCTACTAGGGCAGAATGAGTGAACAAAATCTTTGTTTTCATAGGAAACGGAACGAGGTTCTGTTCACACCAGTTTCTGCCCTACTAGGGCAGAATGAGTGAACAAACTCTTTGTTTTCATAGGAAACGGAACGAGGTTCTGTTCACACCAGTTCCTGCCCTACTAGGGCAGAATCGTGTGTTCTGCTCAGATCAGCTAACTGTTTTTCCAGAACACGGAAGTCTAATCGACATCCAATCCACACTTGAGCAAAACCACTTTTCTGCCCTACTAGGGCAGAATGAGTGAACAAACTCTTTGTTTTCATAGGAAACGGAACGAGATTCTGTTCACACTACTTTTCTGCCCTACTAGGGCAGAATGAGTGAACAAAATCTGTTTCCTCGTAGGATACGGAACGTTGTTTTCCCCGAACCATTTTGCTGCCCTAATAGGGCAGAACAGTTCGTTCTGCTCAGATCAGCTAACTGTTTTTCCAGAACACGGAAGTCTAATCGACATCCAATCCACACTTGAGAAAACCACTTTTCTGCCCTACTAGGGCAGAATGAGTGAACAAACTCTTTGTTTTCATAGGAAACGGAACGAGGTTCTGTTCACACCAGTTCCTGCCCTACTAGGGCAGAATCGTGTGTTCTGCTCAGATCAGCTAACTGTTTTTCCAGAACAGGAAAGTCTCATTGACATCCGATCCTCACTCAAGCAAAACCACTTTTCTGCCCTACTAGGGCAGAATGAGTGAACAAAATCTTTGTTTTCATAGGAAACGGAACGAGGTTCTGTTCACACCAGTTTCTGCCCTACTAGGGCAGAATGAGTGAACAAACTCTTTGTTTTCATAGGAAACGGAACGAGGTTCTGTTCACACCAGTTCCTGCCCTACTAGGGCAGAATCGTGTGTTCTGCTCAGATCAGCTAACTGTTTTTCCAGAACAGGAAAGTCTCATTGACATCCGATCCTCACTCAAGCAAAACCACTTTTCTGCCCTACTAGGGCAGAATGAGTGAACAAACTCTTTGTTTTCATAGGAAACGGAACGAGGTTCTGTTCACACCATTTTCTGCCCTACTAGGGCAGAATCGTGTGTTCTGCTCAGATCAGCTAACTGTTTTTCCAGAACAGGAAAGTCTCATTGACATCCGATCCTCACTCAAGCAAAACCACTTTTCTGCCCTACTAGGGCAGAATGAGTGAACAAAATCTTTGTTTTCATAGAAAACGGAACGAGGTTCTGTTCACACCTCTTTTCTGCCCTACTAGGGCAGAATGAGTGAACAAAATCTGTTTCTTCGTAGGATACGGAACGTTCTTCTCTCCGAACCATTTTGCTGCCCTACTAGGGCAGAATAGTTTGTTCTGCTCAGATCAGCTAACTGTTTTTCCAGAACAAGAAAGTCTAATCGACATCCAATCCACACTTAAGCAAAATGGTTCTCCGAACCATTTTGCTGCCCTACTAGGACAGAACATCTGCTCAGATCAGCTAACTGTTTTTCCAGAACACGGAAGTCTAATCGACATCCAATCCACACTTGAGCAAAACCATTTTTCTGCCCTACTAGGGCAGAATGAGTGAACAAACTCTTTGTTTTCATAGGAAACGGAACGAGGTTCTGTTCACACTACTTTTCTGCCCTACTAGGGCAGAATGAGTGAACAAAATCTGTTTCCTTGTAGGATACGGAACGTTGTTTTCTCCAAACCATTTTGCTGCCCTACTAGGACAGAACAGTTTGTTCTGCTCAGATCAGCTAACTGTTTTTCCAGAACACTGAAGTCTAATCGACATCCAATCCACACTCGAGCAAAACCAGAATGAGTGAACAAAATCTGTTTCCTCGTAGGATACGGAACGTTGTTTTCTCCAAACCATTTTGCTGCCCTACTAGGGCAGAACAGTTTGTTCTGCTCAGATCAGCTAACGGTTTTTCCAGAACACGGAAGTCTAATCGACATCCAATCCACACTTGAGAAAAACCACTTTTCTGCCCTACTAGGGCAGAATGAGTGAACAAACTCTTTGTTTTCATAGGAAACGGAACGAGGTTCTGTTCACACTACTTTTCTGCCCTACTAGGGCAGAATGAGTGAACAAAATCTGTTTCCTCGTAGGATACGGAACGTTGTTCTCTCCGAACCATTCTGCTGCCCTACTAGGGCAGAATAGTTTGTTCTGCTCAGATCAGCTAACTGTTTTTCCAGAACAAGAAAGTCTAATCGACATCCGATCCACACTTAAGCAAAACCACTTTTCTGCCCTACTAGGGCAGAATGAGTAAACAAACTCTTTGTTTTCATGGGAAACGGAACGAGGTTTTGTTCACACCAGTTTCTGCCCTACTAGGGCAGAATAGTTGGTTCTGCTCAGATCAGCTAACTGTTTTTCCAGAAGACGGAAGTCCAATCGACATCCAATCCACACTTGAGCAAAACCACTTTTCTGCCCTACTAGGGCAGAATGAGTGAACAAACTCTTTGTTTTCATAGGAAACGGAACGAGATTCTGTTCACACTACTTTTCTGCCCTACTAGGGCAGAATGAGTGAACAAAATCTGTTTCCTCGTAGGATACTGAACGTTGTTTTCCCCGAACCATTTTGCTGCCCTAATAGGGCAGAACAGTTTGTTCTGCTCAGATCAGCTAACTGTTTTGCCAGAACACGGAAGTCTAATCGACATCCAATCCACACTTGAGAAAAACCACTTTTCTGCCCTACTAGGGCAGAATGAGTGAACAAACTCTTTGTTTTCATAGGGAACGGAACGAGGTTCTGTTCACACCAGTTCCTGCCCTACTAGGGCAAAATCGTTTGTTCTGCTCAGATCAGCTAACTGTTTTTCCAGATCAGGAAAGTCTAATCGACATCCAATCCACACTTGAGAAAAACCACTTTTCTGCCCTACTAGGGCAGAATGAGTGAACAAACTCTTTGTTTTCATAGGAAACGGAACGAGGTTCTGTTCACACCAGTTCCTGCCCTACTAGGGCAGAATAGTTGGTTCTGCTCAGATCAGCTAACTGTTTTTCCAGAAGACGGAAGTCCAATCGACATCCAATCCACACTTGAGCAAAACCACTTTTCTGCCCTACTAGGGCAGAATGAGTGAACAAACTCTTTGTTTTCATAGGAAACGGAACGAGATTCTGTTCACACTACTTTTCTGCCCTACTAGGGCAGAATGAGTGAACAAAATCTGTTTCCTCGTAGGATACTGAACGTTGTTTTCCCCGAACCATTTTGCTGCCCTAATAGGGCAGAACAGTTTGTTCTGCTCAGATCAGCTAACTGTTTTGCCAGAACACGGAAGTCTAATCGACATCCAATCCACACTTGAGAAAAACCACTTTTCTGCCCTACTAGGGCAGAATGAGTGAACAAACTCTTTGTTTTCATAGGGAACGGAACGAGGTTCTGTTCACACCAGTTCCTGCCCTACTAGGGCAAAATCGTTTGTTCTGCTCAGATCAGCTAACTGTTTTTCCAGATCAGGAAAGTCTAATCGACATCCAATCCACACTTGAGAAAAACCACTTTTCTGCCCTACTAGGGCAGAATGAGTGAACAAACTCTTTGTTTTCATAGGAAACGGAACGAGGTTCTGTTCACACCAGTTCCTGCCCTACTAGGGCAGAATAGTTTGTTCTGCTCAGATCAGCTAACTGTTTTTCCAGAACACGGAAGTCTAATCGACATCCAATCCACACTTGAGCAAAACCATTTTTCTGCCCTACTAGGGCAGAATGAGTGAACAAACTCTTTGTTTTCATAGGAAACGGAACGAGGTTCTGTTCACACTACTTTTCTGCCCTACTAGGGCAGAATGAGTGAACAAAATCTGTTTCCTTGTAGGATACGGAACGTTGTTTTCTCCAAACCATTTTGCTGCCCTACTAGGACAGAACAGTTTGTTCTGCTCAGATCAGCTAACTGTTTTTCCAGAACACGGAAGTCTAATCGACATCCAATCCACACTCGAGCAAAACCAGAATGAGTGAACAAAATCTGTTTCCTCGTAGGATACGGAACGTTGTTTTCTCCAAACCATTTTGCTGCCCTACTAGGGCAGAACAGTTTGTTCTGCTCAGATCAGCTAACGGTTTTTCCAGAACACGGAAGTCTAATCGACATCCAATCCACACTTGAGAAAAACCACTTTTCTGCCCTACTAGGGCAGAATGAGTGAACAAACTCTTTGTTTTCATAGGAAACGGAACGAGGTTCTGTTCACACTACTTTTCTGCCCTACTAGGGCAGAATGAGTGAACAAAATCTGTTTCCTCGTAGGATACGGAACGTTGTTCTCTCCGAACCATTCTGCTGCCCTACTAGGGCAGAATAGTTTGTTCTGCTCAGATCAGCTAACTGTTTTTCCAGAACAAGAAAGTCTAATCGACATCCGATCCACACTTAAGCAAACCACTTTTCTGCCCTACTAGGGCAGAATGAGTAAACAAACTCTTTGTTTTCATAGGAAACGGAACGAGGTTTTGTTCACACCAGTTTCTGCCCTACTAGGGCAGAATAGTTGGTTCTGCTCAGATCAGCTAACTGTTTTTCCAGAAGACGGAAGTCTAATCGACATCCAATCCACACTTGAGCAAAACCACTTTTCTGCCCTACTAGGGCAGAATGAGTGAACAAACTCTTTGTTTTCATAGGAAACGGAACGAGATTCTGTTCACACTACTTTTCTGCCCTACTAGGGCAGAATGAGTGAACAAAATCTGTTTCCTCGTAGGATACTGAACGTTGTTTTCCCCGAACCATTTTGCTGCCCTAATAGGGCAGAACAGTTTGTTCTGCTCAGATCAGCTAACTGTTTTGCCAGAACACGGAAGTCTAATCGACATCCAATCCACACTTGAGAAAAACCACTTTTCTGCCCTACTAGGGCAGAATGAGTGAACAAACTCTTTGTTTTCATAGGGAACGGAACGAGGTTCTGTTCACACCAGTTCCTGCCCTACTAGGGCAAAATCGTTTGTTCTGCTCAGATCAGCTAACTGTTTTTCCAGATCAGGAAAGTCTAATCGACATCCAATCCACACTTGAGAAAAACCACTTTTCTGCCCTACTAGACCTCTTTCCGTTCCCTATTCTCAAGTGTGGATTGGATGTCGATTAGACTTTCCTGTTCTGGAAAAACAGTTAGCTGATCTGAGCAGAACAAACGATTTTGCCCTAGTAGGGCAGGAACTGTTCTGGAAAAACCGTTAGCTGATCTGAGCAGAACAAACTGTTCTGCCCTAGTAGGGCAGCAAAATGGTTCTGAGAAAACAACGTTCCGTATCCTACGAGGAAACAGATTTTGTTCACTCATTCTGCCCTAGTAGGGCAGAAAAGTAGTGTGAACCGAACCTCGTTCCGTTTCCTATGAAAACAAAGAGTTTGTTCACTCATTCTGCCCTAGTAGGGCAGAAAAGTGGTTCTGCTCAAGTGTGGATTGGATGTCGATTAGACTTCCGTGTTCTGGAAAAACAGTTAGCTGATCTGAGCAGAACAAACTATTCTGCCCTAGTAGGGCAGGAACTGGTGTGAACAGAACCTCGTTCCGTTTCCTATGAAAACAAAGAGTTTGTTCACTTATTCTGTCCTAGTAGGGCAGAAAAGTGGTTTTTCTCAAGTGTGGATTGGATGTCGATTAGACTTTCCTGATCTGGAAAAACAGTTAGCTGATCTGAGCAGAACAAACGATTTTGCCCTAGTAGGGCAGGAACTGGTGTGAACAGAACCTCTTTCCGTTCCCTATGAAAACAAAGAGTTTGTTCACTCATTCTGCCCTAGTAGGGCAGAAAAGTGGTTTTTCTCAAGTGTGGATTGGATGTCGATTAGACTTCCGTGTTCTGGAAAAACAGTTAGCTGATCTGAGCAGAACAAACTGTTCTGCCCTATTAGGGCAGCAAAATGGTTCGGGGAAAACAACGTTCAGTATCCTACGAGGAAACAGATTTTGTTCACTCATTCTGCCCTAGTAGGGCAGAAAAGTAGTGTGAACAGAATCTCGTTCCGTTTCCTATGAAAACAAAGAGTTTGTTCACTCATTCTGCCCTAGTAGGGCAGAAAAGTGGTTTTGCTCAAGTGTGGATTGGATGTCGATTAGACTTCCGTCTTCTGGAAAAACAGTTAGCTGATCTGAGCAGAACAAACTATTCTGCCCTAGTAGGGCAGCAAAATGGTTTGGAGAGAACAACGTTCCGTTTCCTATGAAAACAAAGAGTTTGTTTACTCATTCTGCCCTAGTAGGGCAGAAAAGTGGTTTTGCTTAAGTGTGGATCGGATGTCGATTAGACTTTCTTGTTCTGGAGAAACAGTTAGCTGATCTGAGCAGAACAAACTATTCTGCCCTAGTAGGGCAGCAGAATGGTTCGGAGAGAACAACGTTCCGTATCCTACGAGGAAACAGATTTTGTTCACTCATTCTGCCCTAGTAGGGCAGAAAAGTAGTGTGAACAGAACCTCGTTCCGTTTCCTATGAAAACAAAGAGTTTGTTCACTCATTCTGCCCTAGTAGGGCAGAAAAGTGGTTTTTCTCAAGTGTGGATTGGATGTCGATTAGACTTCCGTGTTCTGGAAAAACCGTTAGCTCATCTGAGCAGAACAAACTGTTCTGTCCTAGTAGGGCAGCAAAATGGTTCGGAGAAAACAACGTTCCGTATCCTACGAGGAAACAGATTTTGTTCACTCATTCTGCCCTAGTAGGGCAGAAAGTAATGTGAACCGAACCTCGTTCCGTTTTCTATGAAAACAAAGAGTTTGTTCACTCATTTTGCCCTAGTAGGGCAGAAAAGTGGTTTTGCTCAAGTGTGGATTGGATGTCGATTAGACTTCCGTGTTCTGGAAAAACAGTTAGCTGATCTGAGCAGAACAAAACTGTTCTGCCCTAGTAGGGCAGCAAAATGGTTTGGAGAAAACAACGTTCCGTATCCTACGAGGAAACAGATTTTGTTCACTCATTCTGGTTTTGCTCGAGTGTGGATTGGATGTCGATTAGACTTCCGTGTTCTGGAAAAACAGTTAGCTGATCTGAGCAGAACAAACTGTTCTGTCCTAGTAGGGCAGCAAAATGGTTTGGAGGAAAACAACGTTCCGTATCCTACAAGGAAACAGATTTTGTTCACTCATTCTGCCCTAGTAGGGCAGAAAAGTAGTGTGAACAGAACCTCGTTCCGTTTCCTATGAAAACAAAGAGTTTGTTCACTCATTCTGCCCTAGTAGGGCAGAAAAATGGTTTGCTCAGGTGTGGATTGGATGTCCGATTAGACTTCCGTGTTCTGGAAAAACAGTTAGCTGATCTGAGCAGATGTTCTGTCCTAGTAGGGCAGCAAAATGGTTCGGAGAACCATTTTGCTTAAGTGTGGATTGGATGTCGATTAGACTTTCTTGTTCTGGAAAAACAGTTAGCTGATCTGAGCAGAACAAACTATCTGCCCTAGTAGGGCAGCAGAATGGTTCGGAGAGACAACGTTCCGTATCCTACGAGGAAACAGATTTTGTTCACTCATTCTGCCCTAGTAGGGCAGAAAAGTAGTGTGAACAGAACCTCGTTCCGTTTCCTATGAAAACAAAGAGTTTTGTTTCACTCATTCTGCCCTAGTAGGGGCAGAAAAGTGGTTTTTCTCAAGTGTGGATTGGATGTCGATTAGACTTCCGTGTTCTGGAAAAACCGTTAGCTGATCTGAGCAGAACAAACTGTTCTGTCCTAGTAGGGCAGCAAATGGTTCGGAGAAAACAACGTTCCGTATCCTACGAGGAAACAGATTTTGTTCACTCATTCTGCCCTAGTAGGGCAGAAAAGTAGTGTGAACCGAACCTCGTTCCGTTTCCTATGAAAACAAAGAGTTTGTTCACTCATTTTGCCCTAGTAGGGCAGAAAAGTGGTTTTGCTCAAGTGTGGATTGGATGTCGATTAGACTTCCGTGTTTTGGAAAAACAGTTAGCTGATCTGAGCAGAACAAACTGTTTCTGCCCTAGTAGGGCAGTGCACAAATGGTTTGGAGAAAACAACGTAGGGCAGCAAAATGGTTTGGAGAAAACAACGTTCCGTATCCTACGAGGAAACGGATTTTGTTCACTCATTCTGGTTTTGCTCGAGTGTGGATTGGATGTCGATTAGACTTCCGTGTTCTGGAAAAACAGTTAGCTGATCTGAGCAGAAACAAACTGTTCTGTCCTAGTAGGGCAGCAAAATGGTTTGGAGAAAACAACGTTCCGTATCCTACAAGGACACAGATTTTGTTCACTCATTCTGCCTTAGTAGGGCAGAAAAGTAGTGTGAACAGAACCTCAGAGATGTATGGGGGGGGGTCCTGAGACACGCCCCGCCCCTTTTAGGCCACGCCCCAAATCTACTTTTCTGGATGAGGCCACGCCCCAAATCTACTTTCTGGATGAGGCCACGCCCCCTTTTTACCCAAGTATTTTTTAGGTACAACTTTTTTAGGTACAACTTTTTCAACCTAATTTTTTAGTAAAACTTTTTCAACCTAATTTTTTAGGTAAAACTTTTTTCAACCTAATTTTTTTAGGTAAACTTTTTCAACCTAATTTTTTAGGTAAAACTTTTTCAAACCTATTTTTTCAGGTACAATTTTTTCAAACCTATTTTTTCAGGTAAAATTTTTTAGGTAAAACTTTTTCAACCTAATTTTTTAGGTAAAAACTTTTTCAACTCAATTTCGCAGAACAAGAAAACACCACACTTGATGACTCATTTATTTTTGAAAAGATACATAGATCTTATTGTCTTTATCATTGTAGAAGCGGAGGCCACCGATGTATGAACAGGCTCAACGGTCTCCTTAGTTCCTTTCACAACACGGGCGGGTTTCTTGGAACTGATGGGTACATTGGGATGGTTGGCAGACTTCTTGTGTTTACGGAGACTTTCGGGATGAGGAAAGCTTTTACGACAATCGATACAAGTAAACATTTTTCCAGAGACGAGGCGACGGGTGACAGAGGTTTCTGATCCTCAACAACGGGAGGAGGTGGAGGACTGAGAGGAATCTGAGGAACATTACCGGCAGCCATCTTGGAGAACATCATGTGCCGATTATAATTACAGTGACCCTTTTATACTTGTCGCTTCACATCTTTGCATATGTTGCGGAAAACCATTTTTTTACATGAAAATCGTTCTTTTCCAAGTATTTTTATGAAAACAATTGTTTTATGTGATCTATACTGATTTGCATGCCTATTAGAATTAAAACATTATACAATAATGCCCACACACATCAGATAAAAAGGTGTTGTATGGGGTCTTTGAAACACATGACTTATGCGTGAGGAGAACTGTTTCAGATGTTTTGCAATACTCTCGCTAACTTGAGATCCACTTGAATCGAAGTAATACGCAACCCCGGTTCGGGAAAAATAACAAGCAATCCAATGTTCACCATCACTACCACTTTTGGACAGTATTCCAACTATGCCTAAGGGCCGATCATGGGTTAGAGGAGGACAAGTATCGGCAGGAAAACTCCAAGAAAGTATTTTTTGTGTACCGACATTTTGAAAGTATGGAGGATATCTCTGTGGGTTGACATGCGAAGATCCATTGCTATGAAATTACTGAAGAAGTTTGATTGTTTATATATCGATTCATGTGTACAATTGAACAATATGTGCGGAAACTTATCAAGTTGACGTATTATCCTTCTTCTGACACTCATCGACAATATTTTTAATAAACGTCCCGTAGTAAGTAGCCTGCCCCAATGCGAGTGTTCATCTTTGCACATCCGGGGCACAAGGGTACAACTGTAAAAACCTCATTCAGTGAAACATTAAATGAATGAAATATGTTTCTTGAAGTTTGTAGCATATAAAACTAACATAGACCATGACACTTGTTCTCCAACTTAAGTGGCTCCATTTTTCGCCCCATTTCTATACAGAGAGACACATGGCAACGTTGAGACCACCAGGACGGAAGAGAATGGCTGGCTGAGGTATGGCCTGATAATCGTCGAGCGTGACCTCGTCATACTTCATACAGTGATTCTGAAATAATTAGCAACTACCGCGGAACTGAGAAGGGAAACAAGAGAGAGAGAGAGAGAGAGAGAGAGAGAGAGAGAGAGAGAGAGAGAGAGAGAGAGAAAGAGAGAGAGGAGAGAGAGAGAGAGAGAGAGAAGAGAGAGAGAGAGAGAGAGAGAGAGAGAGAAGAGTGAGAAAATAAACTACCTTAATTTTTGTAGGCAATCGGTCGAAAGGAGTTTGCTCTACAGCGGGAACGTCGGAAGTCACAGGAGTCATCTCATCTTTGGTTTTCTATAGGTTTATAATGATTTACAAATTGATACAAGCAGATATAGGTTAACAAGACTATGAAAAGAATAATCATGAAAAGGTTACCTTGACAGGAACAGCATTAGAAGGTGAGACGTTGCGTTTCTGAAAGAACGTAGCAAGTTCTCATGAAGAAAAATGTTAAACTTCTAGAAAATGAAAAGTATAAGAAGAAAGTTACCTTGTACATTGTAGAGAAGACGACTGGTCTGTAGGCCGATAAAGGTGGAATGATGCATGAATAGGTTTATTTCAAATAATGTTTTTGATCAGAAGCTTGATAAGGCGAACCGTGATATGTCGAGGTAGGAACTGTGTTTTGATTCGGAGACCTGATTATGACTACGAACAAACCAACTGTCAAGAATACATTGCATATTCGTACAAGTCTATTATATTCTATTCATTTCTTCAATTTTTACTTTACTCGGGTTTCTCTCGATTTCTCGTGAATATATTACAAACACGATGGTACACATCTTTATTCAATGATAAATATAGAACGTAGGGTTACTCTGTTTCGCAAAATTGAAGGAGAAGGCCGGAATAGTTTTGGCTGTCGTTACTTTCTTCTCCGTAATTTCCGGATTTGCATTAGAGGAACCTTGCTGATTATCATAATTCATAAAATATTCACCCATCTTTTCATTCACAGCGGTTGGAGGGAGTTTTACCTGAAAAGTATTCAATCTTGACAGTTATTTGTCGTGACATAATCAGATGTTAAAACATTTTTTGATATAAATATACCTCTTCATAATACTGATAGCCAGTGCCTTCTTGATTGATTTGTTTTCGGGCGACATGTGGAGCAGCCATACTTGGAGTAGAATACAGTAGTGAATGAACCTATATCTTTCATCTATATCTAAGTATTGTTATTTCAGGAGTACCCCTTACTAAGAAAAGACAATGTCAGGACAGGTAAGTTTTGAAATCGTAGACCAATAGTTAGGTTAGACTGATAGAATGTTACATAGTTGTAGTCTGTTCATATCTCTCAAACATTTTACATTGGTTTAAATGCATAGGGTTGCACAATTGTAGTCTACTCAAATCTATCGAACCGTAAACATTAGGCATATGCAGGAGACTTAATTAATATAACGTTGCACAAGTGTAGTTTGCTCATAGCGAACATTTAACAGTGAACACCCATGAGTAACGACACTATTGACATTTTTCTGTATCTTTATATTTCAGAAAAGAACTATCGAGGTGGTTGATCTTACTGGAGAGGACGAACGAGTGGAAGAGGTGATTTTGCTCTTTCATTGTTATTATAACTTGTATCATTATAATTATTATTATCATTATTCGTTTTAGGGTAAGAACTTTGTCACATAATCATACGTTTGTAATATTTCTGATACACATGAATCGTTTACTCCCCTCATTCAGTACTTGAACTGTTACACTGATGCGTGTAACGGTACCTAGAGTTTGTAGGTTTACATTCCCCGTATGAAAATATATGTATTCCAGACGAAGAAGTCGAAAGGTCCGGTTGGGGTACCCCCGCGAGCGCTGGAGGAGAACGAGGTACTTTTTCTTATAATATTACAAAGTATACACTGTCTATCTAGGTTCAAGAATAATAATAATTTAATTTCATACCAATTTTATAGATGGATGCGTTTTACTGGAAGTACAAGGAAGCGTATGGGGAATTTCCAGGCCGCTTCGAGCGTTTGAGTGTGAGTTTCCAAACTGTATAATAGCAGAACATGGTATACTTCTTTTAAAAAAAAAAGGCATTACCTGGGGGAGGGGGGAATGCAATACGTTCTGTAAAATTTTGTAGTATGTAATGATCGGAGCACACTTTTGTTTGTATTTAACGTTATCACTTCAGAGTTAATTTACGTGTATTACAGTATGAACAATGCGTAATGTGTGGGATCCCGTTCTCGGAACTTCCTTTCCAATGGCCTGTGGTGGAGACCCAGGTACTTACAGTTTAATAAATATCTTGTTCTCTTTAGCCAGAAATGTGTATAGATCATGGAGGGCACAAGGAATTCCGAATGAGACAGAATATTTGTGTTTCAGCAAGTGACCACACTGGCCGGGGCTCTGGAGGAGATGCTCGAGAAAGATGAACGCGAGGAGGCCGAGAGAGAGATGCAGTGCATAGAAAAGGCTGTGAAAAGAGAGGAAGCCGAGGAAGAAGCAGAGGAGGAAGAGACAAAACAGAAATGGGTACGTTATTGACATTTCAGGCAATAATGAAGAGGTGCGGCATGTTACTAGTGTAGTCTTATTGAAACATGAATCTTTGATGTATTTAATAATTTATACATGTTCTAGTGGGAGGCCTTGCTTCAAATGGTGGATCCTGAGCAAGAGCGGGCTATTGAAGAGGAGCATGAAGTACGTAGCCAGGTATGTGAATGTCTGAAAGAGAAAGAGAGTTTAAGAGAGCGAGAGAGAGAGAGAGAAAGAGAGAGAGGGCAGGATAGATAGAGAGAGAGAGAGAGAGAGAGAGAGAAAGAGAGAGAGAGAGAAAGAGAAAGAGAAAGAGAGAGGGAGAGAGAGAGAACAAGATAGAGAGATAGAGAGAGAGAGAGAGAGAGAGAGAGAGAGAGAGAGAGAGAGAGTACCTAGTTATATTACATATATATTTTAACAATGAATTTTCAGTCCACGCCCCGCTGTACAATCGATGACAGCGATGACGAAGAAGACGACGACGAAGAAAGCGAAATCGATCTGGAGGAAGAGATTCAGGAGTCTGAGGTCGATTTCTGATTTCCGAGTATTAATAAATACATGCTGAAAACCAGTGTTCTATTCTGTATATTAGAAATGAGTGAACGATTGATCGTGGTTAACAAAAACAGCTGAGTGGCGAGATAGGGCATCGTAAAAGAGGATGCAGACGAGGTGCGCACTGCTAGAGAGTATGGCAAAAGGCCAGAGTATAGACACCTACGTCTACATATAGTTAACAAAACACATTTTAAATAAGCGGCGTGAACACACGGAGGACAAATGATGAGACACTCTGCGCGAGAGAGAGAGAGAGAGACATAGATATCTCCAGAAAAGAAACTAAAACATGGTCAAGACTGTAAAAATAGAGTAGGGATCTAAAACTACCGGCAATTTGTTAAACTTATACCCCATTGTATAAGACTCAGAAGGAAGGCTTTACACGATCAACATTTTTTTTAGCAAGGTTTTTTGCAGGAGGAGCGGGAAGAAAGAGGAGAAGGTCAAGGTGAAGAAGAGGAAGGTTTAAACAGATCAATGACCGAATCTGAATGGGAGGCTCTGTACGAAGCGGAGGTGAGAAACATGACCAATTCGTTACGAAGAAGTATATCATTTAGTGGGAAATTGGACCGTCTTATAGGTCTTGAACACAAAGTACTTTACAGGAACAGCGACAGCATGAAATGTTCCCGAACCTTTTCGAAGAACCACAGGAAGCCGAACAGCAGGGAGGGTCCCGAAACATCACCACCCTGTACAGTTTTGAAGAGTTACCGGCTCGAAAACGCCCCAACCGGAACGAGATGAGTCGTCGAGAACTTCTTCTAACTTTTGACCCCTCCATCGATTCTATCCCCAACGTGGAAGAGGTGTACGCAGCCTGCTTTATTGATGTAATGACCAAAGTGTTCGGGGATTCAGATGAGGACCATCTGGTGGGGATCGAGCTGGCTCATCCGAACTGGAGCGACCAGTTCTACTTCTCCTACCGACCGATTGCCGCCTACACTACCTCATTCTTGGCGGAGGAATTGAAAAATCGGAGACAGTCTTCGCGTGGCATCAAACCAATTGACAATAAGGTTAGCTTACAAAATTTTACGATAACCATTGTTTCTAATTTAACCTCTTAACATTTAGCCATTGGTATCATGATTCTTAATAATTGACAAAGCTCGATTCCTCTTCGTGAGCCACTTTTACTGTATTATTCAATGTAGCAATATTTACAGCTCCGCGCCACATTCGTGCGCATAAAACGCGCGAGTGGTTCGGGCAGGCCCAAGAATGAGTGCGATTGTCGAGCAGACTGGGGGAAGTGGAACCGGCCAGACACCTCGCAGCAAGACCTGGAGGAACATCACGCAGAATAATGGTGTGTTTATAATACGGTTACGCGACTAAACACTGCATACATGATCAAGGCATATTTCGGATTGTTTTCTTATTCACTCACTGATCTTTTTTTCAAGCGTTGATTTTTTTATTTTGAGGAACACAGTTTTTTTCAGTCGCCGAAAACTGCTTCCGCAGGCAATCATCCAAGGGCTCGCATATATCGAGCTGACAGAGAATCGAACATTGGCTACGCAAGCTCGGTGGAAGGCTGCAACGCGTGTGGATGACCGATACCCTACCAGATCTCGGGAGATCAGAAGAGAGGCGGAGGACCTGCGACTGATGGCGGGGGTCCCCACACGTCAGAACTTCACTATGGAACATGTGGAGATATTCCAGAGACTTCTGTCGGGACGATTTCAACTCATAGTGGTGGGGGATACCTTTGACAGTGATGTGATTTTCCGAGGGGCGTATGCGGGAAGAAACAGCGTCATTGCACTCCTCCTGAAAGACGGCCACTATCAGCTCATAAAAAACTGGCACCCTTCTTCAAGAGCGACTACTATTGCACCATGTGCAACGTACGAACACATGAAGCACGGAGACATTACACCTGTCCTCAACGATGTGTCAAATGTCTTTATGAAGGATGTCATCCGGTCCCTGGTGAAACAGTGAGGTGCCAGGTGTGTACGGTAACCTTTGAAAGCAGGCATGCTATGACAACCATTTGCGAAGAGGGGTTCAGGGTGCTCGACTCGGTGTGAAGAGACGATACCCTGTGAGAAGTGCCATGTGGTCTATTACACGGATCGCAAAAACCACCATACATGTGGTTTCGCGTACTGCTCACGATGCCAGGTTGAACGTGAAGAGGGCCACACGTGTATGATGAGTCGCTCAATTCTCAACGAGACAAGATCACCGAAAAAAGAATCTACTACGATCTTGAGGTGAGACTTTTGTATCCCAAGTTTTAGCCTTTATGTTTCCATTTAAATCATTCCGCTATTGCACACTATAATTAAATGATGTGTTTTCAGACCATGACGGTAGAGGAGAACGACCGTTTGTACCACCGCGTTGTGCTGGCTATGGCGCTCCGTTGCTGTCCTGCGTGTCGCGACACTGTGCCCACAACTCTCCAGGAATCGAGAGATCTCACATGCGCCGCCTGCTCCTCCGACGGCAAGCGTTTCTGGGAGTTTGACTGCGTACAGGCTGGAAATGAGGAGGTGGATGTGATGGCAGCATTCGGAAAGTGGCTCGTCGACAAACGCCACACGGGGTTCACAGCCGTCGCCCACAACATGAAGGGGTGCGTTACGAAACTTTACTTCTTTAACATTTCGCGAATCATAATTTCATCCAGGTACAGTGTTCAAGTATTTGACTATCACGTATTCAACATTTCACGAAACACACAGTTTCAGGTACGACGGTCAGTTATCTTGCGACATATATTCGAAGATACTACCCCGGCTCCGAAGACTCTGGTCTGTGATGGTACCAAGGTCAACTTCATCTCTATTGGAGGATGCGTTTCGTGGACAGCTTCAATTATGTGCCGGCCGCCCTATCAACCTTCTCCAAAACGTTTGGGATCCCAGAAATCGTGAAGGGGTTGGTTTTTTAGTTGAATGATTTTTTTTCCGCCTATTTCTGTCAATGTTGTCTAAGAGTTTACAAGATCATAGTTTTCCACAAAAGCGTTATCTCTTCACTCTGTTTTGCAGAGAGTTCCCCTTCAAGTTTGTGAGGCCGGAGAATTTCGACTATGAGGGCCCGATGCCATCTAGAGACGAATATGGAGTGGACCAGCGACCAGAGGAGAAGAGACTCAAGTTTGAACAGTTCTACCAGGAACGTGTGAATGCCAATCAACCCTTCAACTTCCGTCGCGAGCTCCTTACTACTGCTGTGCCGATGTGATATTGTTGGCAGCGGCCATGAATAAGTTGAGAAAAGTTTCCGAGAGAAGACCAATGTCGTGTTATTCGAAGAAACGGTAACTTCGGCAAGCGCCGCCGTAAAACATTCCGCCGAAACCACCTCCCCTGAACACAGTGGCTTTGGATGTAAGTCTCGAAGGAACATCCATCAAACAAAGTGTGATTGCCTCGAGGTATCTAGCATGGATGCAGAAGACTGAGACCGAGAACATCTGCACCGGAGACAATGTGGGAGAGTACAAGGTGAGTGTTTATTACCATTCACTCTTCAACTTTTCTACCCCAAAATCAACCATTTACACGGGAACGAATAATGATGTTACCAATTGTATATAAAATATTTATAGATTCCCAACACTCACTACCATGTGACGGTTTCATCCATCGTTGTGCAAAGTATCCGGACGGGCGTGCCATTGAGATTAAGGTTAGTTTTTACTCATTTATATTTATCATCTATACTTTGAAACTCTATGAGATGTAGGGTTGAGATTTCAATAAAATATAAGTATCACTTTCAGGGTGTTTCTGGCACGCCCACGACTGCAGATACCCGGCTCACAAAAGTATGCCCTGTGGTAAAACGGCTCAACAAATTCGAGATCGTGATGCAGTCCGTGAAACACTCATAAGTGCCCATTGTGATCTGAAAGTTGTCTACGAGTGTGAGATAGACGATGAACGAAAGGCCAATCGAACTCTTGATGAATTCCTCAAGCAGAATCATCGCCAGGTTAGTAGAAATTTATCACAAGGTTCAGAAATTCATTTCAAGTCTCACATCACAACATACCAAGAAAATTTTTAATTTATTTCACTATCTCTAGGGCCCCGTGATCGCCGCCGAAGCTTTGTTTGGAGGAAGGACAGAGGTGATCAGGATGAAGATGAGTCCGGCGGAGGCTGTGGGAAAGGAGCTGGCCTACAAGGACTTTACCAGGTTCGCAGAGTCATATTGAGGCGAATTAAAAACATGACTTTTCATGTCTAAATAAACTCATTCAGCTTGTACCCGGATGTCATGAAAAATTGCCCGTATCCGATTGGTGCAGCCCGGGCAATGCATCCTCGTGACATCGCGGTACCAGTCCGAGCTGTGGAGGACCTCACGATCCAGGCATCATCAGTTGTCGCGTGAGTTGATTTAAATAGAGACATAAAATTTATAATTTCGACCTCATGTTGGTACTATGATTTGCAGGTTCTACCACCCCAACACAAGCACATTCCCGTACTCCCTATGCGCCATCCGGGAAGCTGTTGTTCCCTCTGTGTACAGGTAAAAATTGTATTCTTGGAGATTCAGAGCCTAACACTAACGAATCCTTAGCCATGTTGATGTTTAGGATGTTCCTTGAACGGCATGAATGGGCTCCGTGTAATCATGATGTGGAAGAGCGCTCCATTCTGGGGTCTACACATCGTTCGAATTGAAGTTGGCTTTGGAAGAGGGATACGAGATTCTGGAGGTTTTTGGGGTATGTTTTGTTCTTGACATTTTATTGAAACCCTGCACATTTGGGTTCAAACTCCAATATTTAGGCGATGCACTGGGACAATTGGAGTCAGTATCGAAAGAATGGCGATGACATTGAGCACGGCATTTTCTCGGAGTACGTGGACTGTTTCCTAAAGCTCAAACAAGTGAGATTTCTCGTTATACACTTTTTTGCTTATGATAGTTACTGTGAATGTTTTCAAAGTTTGCAATGTTTGAAAAAGCACAAAATGTTCCTTTACCAGGAAGCCTCGGGATATCCGGCCACCGCAGTCACAGTGCTGAAAAACTGAGTACATTGAAAAGTACTATGAGCATGAGGGAATTCGTATGGATGCTGCCAACATTTCACACGATCCGGTCATGAGACAGGTTGCCAAGCTGCTGCTCAACTCCCTCGTGAGTTTCTAGTCCTAGAATTCTGGTTATCATTATATGGAACAGTAATGGTTTAATCATTTTTATTTTAGTGGGGAAGCTAGGACAGCGTACGGATCGCCCCCCAAACTCACATAGTCAGCAGGATGTCTCAAGTGCACGGTTTATTGGAGGATCCTACTTTGGAAGTCAGACGTATCGCAGAGATTGGTGACTCGAAGATTCTCGTGGTTACTCGCAAGTTGGCAGATTGTGTGGCGCCTTTGGACACGTCTGCCATGCCGTATGCGGTATTCACCACATCTCATGCACGGTTAGTCAATTGTCTTTCACGGTTTTTGATTTCAAGTGAACATTGAAGCGCCTTATGATTTCATATTTTTCAGATGCAAGCTATTCCGGGCCGTGCGCGACATCCCGAGTCCTGAGGAGAATGTCCTATATATGGGTTAGTGGTTTGAATATTCTCAAAGAAATGTTCATGTGAAACTCTGCTATGTTATATACCCCTGGCTTTTGTGCAGACTTCCTAATTCTATGTAATTTCATTTTGCAGACACTGACTCGGTGATCTATGCGTATCCGGCCGGTGCTGACCCTCTCGCCTCACAGACTGGAGAGTTCTTGGGACAGTTGACCAACGAGCTGAGTCACTGTTCGAAAATGGAGGAGTTCGTATCTGTGGGACCAAAGAGCTACAGCTTCAAAGAAGTGCTTGCCGACGGCCGGATCAAGATGCACGTGAAGGCCAAAGGATTCCCGAAGAATGGTGATATGGAGCGGAAAATTACCATGGAGGCAATGAAGGCACAGGTAAACACATTTTTGATATCAAAAAATTTATTTTCAAATGCAAAATCAGTGTGGGGGGGAATGCCAATGTACAATTTATTAAAATTAACCGGTTTTCAGGTGGATAATCTTCTGAGAGGCGAGGATCCTACAAGTGAGGAGATCGTCTATGAACGGATCGAACGGGACCGAGAGCATCGCCTCTTCAGTAGAACTCAGACAAAAAGATTCCGCCTCACATTCGACAAACGTAAGATTCTTCCCGACGGTGGTACTGAACCCTTTGGAAAATTGTAAGAGGTTTATTGGTGATCCTTTGTATCTAAACCATGTTGTCAGTTGGTATTATTATTCCCTATGATTATTCAAAGGCATTTGAATTTTGGAGTTTTATGGATGTTTTTTGTTAGTTTGAGATTTTCGAAGGTTGTTTATTTTCTTGTTTTCATTTTACACAATGAAACTCGCATGGAACAGCTGTATGTTAATTGTGGCTCCCAGTAATAGTGGAAAAACATGTTTGACTACGCGTATTGTACTAGAAAGAGATGTTATTTATGATAAAAAGAGCCAGCTATGTCTATGGTATTATGATACTTTTGAAAGTATTCCGGAAAAAATCAAGAATCGTTCTGACATCATTCTAAAAGAAGGAATGCCTGATTTGGAGGAGTTGAAACAGTTTAAAGAGAAGCGTCCTCTTATAATCATAGATGATCAAATGACCAAAATGGATAAAAACAAGGAATGTGAACGTTTAGTCTCTGTTCTTACACATCATTTGGATATGTCTGTCATTTTCATACTACACACAATTTTCTATTCTAAAACGGTTCGTATGCTTCGACTGAATGCCACGTATATTGTGCTATTCCGTAATAATGGCGATAAAATGAGTGTTCGGTGTCTTGGAACTCAATTGATGCCTCGCCAAAGCAAAACATTCCTGGATATTTACGAATCGGTAACTAGCCAGCCCTACACTTATTTGTTGATAGATCTTCATAAAGACTGTGACGATAAATTACGTCTGCGTGATAATTTGTTCCCTCAAGAAAAAACTCATGCCTTCATCCCCAAAAATTGAGAAACCCGTATGGAGTGTTGAAGTGTACAAGAAACTACTAAAAATAGCCAAAAGTCGTCAAAAGAAGAATCGGGTCAAAGAGTTGGAGAATACAGATGAAAATACGCTCATGTGTCTAGTGGAACTCGTCTACAATCTGAATGAAGGTAGAATACCTGTTGCAAAAGCCATGAAAAGGAAACTTTATGCTAAAAAAACAAGATTTAAGGGCTTTATCGCAAATGCGTAAGGTACCTCTAGTACGTAATTTCATGATCCAAAAGGGTGGGTCACCTCTGACATTACTAGTACCAATTCTGGTTTCGGCTCTCTCATCTGTAATAAGTAATGTCCTTTAAAAAGGTGGTGGTTCTTTCACCCGAAGAGTTTGAATCACTTTCCCGGCTACCGCATGTTCAACCTACTCAAACATCTTTTCTCGCTACTATGGAAAAAGAACTTATGGAAGTACTAAATGCTGTTTCAATGTCCGACGATAGCAAGCTAGCCTTATACCGCGACAAACTCACACGATTGATGAGTCATAGGCCTAAAAATGATGTAAAGGAAACCCCAACGGTCGAGGAGAAGGCGGAGGACAAAATTGTGAAAGATAATGATGAATTGATATGCCTGATGTGCAATCACCTACCCCTCAATCAGACACTCCACCTCAAAACTTGTTTTCAGATACACCGCGACCCAGTTTCAAAAAGTCGCCTTTGGGTTTTTTTCAGTTTGATCAAAAAACCCCTACACAGTCTGGTGTGAAACAAGAAACAAACCAGGGAACCACCCCGAGACCTGGACATGTTTCAAGTTCCAACACGATGAAGAAAAGATCACGGTCTTCACCCGCGAGTTCAGGAGCTTTGCACCGTCAAACTATGCATAAAGAATGTTTGACTAGGCATTGTCACATGGTGGCAAAAAATTCCGATATGATTTCATATAACGAGGATGATGATTTGGTTTTGGTTGGACACGCACTACCTGATGCGAACTTGGATGATTTGATAAATGCTGCGGTTTCTACAAAACAAGGCACTTTGGTTTCCGGCATGGAAGAATTCAAAGAACTACTCAGACTCACCGAATACGATAATTCTTTAATACCAAACCGTTTATTCAAGTATAAGACCCGAAATCAACCTGTTAGAGATTTTACTGTGCGAAAATGGTAGCCTTTGATAGTTTGTTGAGTTCTATATACTATGATCGTAAACACCCCGCTGGTTTGTCAAGCGTTCGTAATTTGTACAAATATGCTAAAGCTGTGAATAAAGATGTGAAATTGAAAGATGTTAAAGACTGGTTAGAGAAAAACGAAACATATACAAAATTCGTGCCTGTACGTAAAATATTCAAAAAGAACAAATGGATTGCTACAGCTATGGACAGTGATCATCATGGTGACTTGGCCGTTTTTATGGATTTGAAGGAATGGAATCAGAATTATGCATACCTTTAGTTGTGGTGGATGTTTTAAGCCGATTCATTTTTGTTGAACCTCTCAAGACAAAGAAAAGCAGTGAAGTTGGAAAGGCCTATAATAACATGCTACAAAAAAGTCTTCGTTTTCCTCTCCGTCTCATCACCGATAAAGGTTTGTCCACTATTACTTAAAACGTTTAGTTATCGAGGGTTGTAAATGTATTTGTTTCAGGAACGGAGTTCACGGGACGCGAATTTCAAAAAACTCTGCATGAATACCGTATTTCACATGTTATTCCAAAAAACACTGACGTGAAGGCTTGTTATGCTGAGAATGCTATTATGCGTATTAAAAACAAATTATCGAAACATTTTTCCGCCGCAAAGTCCCTCGATTGGCTCAATACTATTGATGCTATAGTGGCTGGTCTGAACCATACATTCATGAAATCGATAGGCCAGTGCCCCTCTGATGTGACTCATGCAAATAGTGAGGCAGTCAAACAGCTGTTATATGGGAATAAAACGAGTCACCAGCCACCCAAGTTTAAATTGGAGGACCGCGTTCGCATTGTTTGTGATAAAGGCACATTTGAAAAGGGTACACGTCAAAAGTTTACTGAAGAACTGTTCGTTGTATCCAAAATTATTTATGAAAACCGTATTCCTTGCTATATACTCAAAGACCTCCAAAATAAAGAAATTGATGCTTTTTTCTATGAACGCGAATTACAAATATATCGTCAAGAAGCAGAACCTACATATGCGGTGGAAAAAATACTAAAAAAGCGTAAAAGAGGCAAGAAAGTTGAATATTTGGTAAAGTTTCGAGGCTATGGGGATGATTTCAATGAATGGGTTTCTCATTCTAACCTTGTTGGTTATCATGGACAGTGATTGTAGCGTAGATTCTCCAATCTGGAGACTTGGTTCTCGAAATATATCAAAATCACTCATTGTCTACCTTCTCCAAATACTTCTCATTTATATTGTGGCACTTTTTTCCATATATAACCTCACCACCAAGCCCAATGATCACAACTCTAAACTCTGGGTTGGTTTTCTGGGATCTACAATTGGTTATTTGCTACCTAATCCAAAACTAAAGACAACTCTTCACACTAATGTCTGATTTTTATGTGACATTATTGAGTAATGCTGAAAAACACTCAACTATTGGGGATTTTCGGACATATCTTCCAAACACTCTGATATTCGACAAAAAGTTTGAAGTGGCTCTAACATCCATTATTTATCCCGGCACACATGACCTGATCACCAACTATCGGGACGAGAGGGAAAAGCTGAATGAAAACGAGTTTCTGATTACCACATATGACGATTCGATAATTAGGGTAACGGTGCCTCGTGCGTCGTTTTCTACAGGCCGACATCTGGTGGATCTTTTGAACTATGCCTACAACAAGAGTGTTATATTGACGTCTAATCGGTCTATTGTGGAACCGTTGTTTGACTATATTAGTGTGACAAACAGATGTAAAGTCCGCAAAGTCAGTGATGTCAAGAAAATCAAATTATCAAAGAAAATTGCGTACCTGTTGGGTATTTCATCAAATATTACAACTTTTCCATATATTGGCGAGTATAACATGAATTCCGGCTCTGATTTCATGTATGTCTATCTAAATAATCTTATTGAACCCCAAACCTGTAGCCATTCTAGAGTGCCTGTTATCAAAATTCTGAGTATTTCCCCAGGAAACGGTGAAAATGTTGAAGTTACATTCCCCAGACCCCATTACGTGCCTGTTAGAGCTTCTAAAGTTGATAATGTATGGGTTCAACTCAAAAATGATAAAAATCAGATAATTCCCTTCAATTCCGGAAAAGTGGCCTTGGTTTTACATTTTCGACAGAGAAGATCATACACTATAAATGACCTGTCTTGAACGGTTGTCTCGTTATTGCATGAATAAAAATTGTTAATAACCTTATGTTTGTGTATTTTGACCCTGACGGTTCTGTGGATTGGGAGACGTTTTTCGTCGAACAAGTTGGTTCCAATGGATTTCATGCTGGAAGCACCTATCAACGAGGTAGTGGTGGTATCTCACAACTACTCGGAAAATTGTTTATGAGTGCGGTGCCAGTATTGAAACGTGTAGGTCGCTCGATCGGTCGTGAGGCTCTGCTCGCTTCTTCTAAAATTGCTACAGATTTATCTCAAGGAAAAACATTTGGCGAATCGTTGAAAACCCACGGCAACGACAGTTATCAACATTTGGTCCAGAAAGCGGTGAAACGTCTCAATCAACAAGGTTCCGGCAAGATCCGGCGTAAACGGAGAGTTGTGCGAAAAAAGGCTATTAAGAAACGGAAACCCGTCAAGAGGGCGAAACAACGTGTGGTGAAACGACGTAAAAGAAAGCCTGCGAAAACTTCTAAAAAACTTCTATTCGGGAAATGGCCCGTCTCCTAACGTCTTCTAGCTCTCCGTGTGCTCCAGCAAATATTTGCATTTTTGACACCCCTGATAGTCAGATTGCCTTTCAAAAAGGTTCCTGGTTAACGTTTGTACCTGCCTTCAACAGTGATAATAATGGCCCATTTACTTTTCATGTTCACGATAGCACTCACTTTCTTCAACTTAATAAGACATACATTTCTTTCCGCCTAAAAGTGGAACAAGCCCCCAAGTATGAGCCCCTCGGTGCTGATGAAGATGGGGCTGGACAACCTCGTGTACCCGTTGGTAATGTTCCGCTTGCTCCAACAAATTTTATCGGGTGCAGTTTCTTCAATCAGGTCAAGGTGGCTTTTAATAATGTTCAGTTGTACGATTCTACACATTACGCGTACAAGGGTTATGTACAGACACTTTTGGGTGCCAAGCCCGAGTACAAGGACAGTGTACTATCTGCGGCCGGCTGGCAAGAGGATGATGAAGGGTTGCCTGTAGATCATGAAGACAATGACGGATTCAAACGCCGTGTTAAAAGTTTGCAGACAGGTGAATTGGATGTATGCTGTCCGGTGTTGCTGGAACCTTTCATGACTGAAAAACTGCTAGTCCCTCATGTCAATATGCAACTGACATTTTATCGAAATTCTGACGGGTTTGTATTGGAAAGTCGTGAGAAAACTGATGTGAAACTGACGGTATACAATATGAGATTACACATGCGAGCTATAGAAGTTACACCTTCTGCTGCTCTAGCTATTGAAAATCGTCTACGCACCACGCCAGCTCGATACCCCTACACATCTATGAAAATGAAAGTTCTTTCGGTTCCGGCCGGTCGCTTCGATTTACCTTTTACAGTACTTTATCATGATATCATACCCCGACGTTTGCTAATATGTCTGATCGATCCCGAAGCTATGGAAGGACAAATAACAAAAAACAGTTTCAATTTTAAGCATAATAATGTTTCTGAAATAACTGTGGATGCTGGCGGGCAACTGTATCCTGCACAACCAATGCAAAGTGATTTCGAAAATCTCAACTACGCTCGCACGTTTGTCCACCTGTTCGAGGAGCTCGGTTGTGTTACCGAAGATCGTTGTCCTATGTTGAGCTACAAAAAGTATATCAATGGAAACTGTTTTTTCGCTGTCAATCTCTCTCCTCTTGACTCTGGAAACTCGTGGGAATTGCTCAAGAGTGGTGCCACACAAATCCAGATGAAGTTTTCCAAAAAAGTACCCGATTCGTCGCTAAGTGTATTGGTGTTTAGTTTCTTTGATAATCAATTTTGTATTGATTCTTTCCGTAATGTTTTTAATGAGAACCAGTTGTAAATATTGTTGAATTTAATAAATATATATATATAAATGTCTTTTCGTTTTATTCCATATTCTTCGGTTACATAGCCAGACATACATTACAAAACATGTTCTCTCCAGATCAGCAACTTGGTCTGTAAGCTACAACCCTTATCTGATCAATAACAATTCAACATTTTTGAATTCCGTACCACGTTTCGTATAGCTTATCTGATTGAAAATTTGCTTATAAGGAGTTGCGGATGACTCTTACACCAAGTTTTACTGTTACTTTACGGTCACTGTCATTCTTTTGCTGATTGTGAGTTGAATTATCCTGTACAGTTTCAGACAATGCTCGCTTCTCTAGGATGTTCACCAAGCCGTGAGAATGCACGCAAACCCACTCAAACGGTGAGGTTGTAACCTCTCCTCTTTCTCTCAATGTTATTCAAACTTTATAACAAAATGAAAAGTTTAGGAATGCGTGATTCCCCTCGTTTCGCTGTTTACAATGGCTGGTGGCTGGGCTGGTAGAACTACTCCTCTGACCGTGGCTGGCATGAATAGGTATATTTAGCACATCACATTCATGCCTCTTTTCATGTTCGATCTCTAGTTAAATTTGTTTCAGTATTCTAAGCAGACATTCTGCCTCAATTGTGGATGCCACCAACGGTTTCAACGGAGCTCGTCTCACCTTGCCCTTGACCGTCTCAAGGTATGTTCCATTATCCCCCGGGTGTATTTATATCTTAATAAAGTCTAAAGAAGTTGTAATCAAATATTCCAGCAAGTCGGCGATGACCCATGTCTTTCGAAATGGCTGGGCGCGAAGTCGCGAGGGTCGTTGTACTTATGCCGATTACCTCCGGAATAGGTAGGTGTCAACCATAGCACGTCTTTGTTACTTTAGGCTGATCTTGACGTCATCTTTTTTGGTTTTCAGGTACAACGGCACCCTCTATTGGCCCTGTTCACCCTTGATTGCGGACCATCAGGGATCTCTGGTCTCGGCGGAGGGTATCCAGGTTACTCTACGAACCCCTCTTCAGCATGGTGTGCCCCTCGACCAACCCTCCCTTCAAGGAGTTAAAGAAAGAGAGTCTCTCTACACTCAACACCTTGGCTCCGGCGAAGCTCAACAAGCCATAGCCAAGAGAGGTCTTGTGAGCGAGACTGATCTTCTCAGCGATCTCTTGGATCGTGTTCTTTAGTTTTTGTTCAAATGCGTCTAATAAAATGTTGGTATACGGTTGTTTCTTAATTTTGTTAGGGTACGGGTAATTATCCCTAGTTGTGTATTCATACATTACATGGCTCCCTCAACATCGTCTTAATGCTACTTGTGTTTTCCGCTCTCATGATTGCCTGCTTCGCCATATAAAAACGTCTGTATTTCGCTGAAATTCATGAGTCTGATGCCTTTTTACCTTTGAGTCATCCTCTCGAAACACGCCTCTCAGTGCATATATGGTTCATTATCTTTGTCTGCACTACTGCAAACACTCTTTTGCGTTTAATATGCCCTTGAATGTTCTTTTGCTCATATACTTTTTTTCTTAACTCAGTTCTTTATTGTTTCAGACTGCATACATCAGTCGTCTATCCTTCTTATACGAGGATAGTTCTTGGGGTTCCTGACCTTTACATGTTCTGCATGGTGTCTGAAGTCACTCCAATACGTATTTACTCCAAAATCTATTATACAAAGTTGATGGGATACCCGTACTATTAAACGTCAAGGTTCGTACAATCGTTTATCACCTTTTAAACAGTTCAATTACCTGTATGTATAAGTAAGTGCTTGCATTCATATATATGAGTGGTCGTTCTTTTATTTATTTTTTGTTCCAGGATGCTTATATCATCAAGGTGTTCATCTTATATATGAATTTTTCGTATTTTTACACATTGCTAGCTACTGAAATGACGAAACTGGGATACACGGACTTGAAGTGATGTATCGATTTCCATCAGCGGACAGAACTAGTAACCATTAGGTCAGTTGTTTAATGTTATTGTTTTCACTACATTTGTAAAGTTGAGACCTCTAGTACGATTCAAGTTTGATATTTTATCAGCGCAATTCTTGTGTTTGGTACAGCACACATCAGTCGTCTATTCTTTCTGTATAATAATAGTTCTTGGGGCTAGTGGCTTGAATATGCTACACATAATATACCAAATCGCGTCGCGTTACCCCACTTCAATGCTGTCTGCACTCGGTCATTGTAGATTCATGAGGTTCTTATAGTTTTATATCACTCGTACAACTTTAACAGTACACTTTTATCATTGTTCCTTAGTTAAGTATAACATGTTTTTGTATTGCAGGCTGCTTATATTAGCCGGCGGCTCATCTTATATATGAGTTCTTGCCATTCTACATCATGGTGTTAATTGGGAGTTCTCAAATCTTTCACGCGTGTAGAGATCCAACGATGTGAACATCCTCCTCGGTCTATTTTTCGAAAACGTGAAAAGCGGTATGGCTTTCGATTTTGTCGTCTGATAGTGGTTGACCTAGGACGAGGCTTCTTTGTAGAGAAATGTATTTAATGTTTTAACCTTCGTACCTTTTATTGTTAACATTGATTTGTCTTTGTTCATCACTGTGTGTAAAAGCTCATCATAAATCTGAGCGACAAAAAATGTTTAGCTTTGGGGGCTTTCATATATACTATTGCTCATGTATGAAAGCTGCTTGAGGATAAACATTTTTGTCCATTCATTAACAAAACTAATTTACCTAAATATTACCTAAAAAATTGAGTTGAAAAAATTTTACCTGAAAAAATAGGTTGAAAAAGTTTTACCTGAAAAATTGAGTTGAAAAAATTTTACCTGAAAAAATAGGTTGAAAAGGTTTTACCTAAAAAATTGAGTTGAAAAAATTTTACCTGAAAAAATAGGTTGAAAAAGTTTTACCTAAAAAATTAGGTTGAAAAAGTTTTACCTAAAAATTTAGGTTGAAAAAGTTTTACCTAAAAAATTAGGTTGAAAAAGTTTTACCTAAAAAAAGTTGTACCTAAAAAATACTTGGGTAAAAAGGGGGCGTGGCCTCATCCAGAAAAGTAGATTTGGGGCGTGGCCTCATCCAGAAAAGTAGATTTGGGGCGTGGCCTAAAAGGGGCGGGGCGTGTCTCAGGACCCCCCCATACATCTCTAACCTCGTTCCGTTTCCTATGAAAACAAAGAGTTTGTTCACTCATTCTGCCCTAGTAGGGCAGAAAAATGGTTTTGCTCAAGTGTGGATTGGATGTCGATTAGACTTCCGTGTTCTGGAGTAACAGTTAGCTGATCTGAGCAGAACAAACTGTTCTGCCCTAGTAGGGCAGCAAAATGGTTTGGAGAAAACAACGTTCCGTATCCTACGAGGAAACAGATTTTGTTCACTCATTCTGGTTTTGCTCGAGTGTGGATTGGATGTCGATTAGACTTCCGTGTTCTGGAAAAACAGTTAGCTGATCTGAGCAGAACAAACTGTTCTGTCCTAGTAGGGCAGCAAAATGGTTTGGAGAAAACAACGTTCCGTATCCTACAAGGAAACAGATTTTGTTCACTCATTCTGCCCTAGTAGGGCAGAAAAGTAGTGTGAACAGAACCTCGTTCCGTTTCCTATGAAAACAAAGAGTTTGTTCACTCATTCTGCCCTAGTAGGGCAGAAAAATGGTTTTGCTCAGGTGTGGATTGGATGTCGATTAGACTTCCGTGTTCTGGAAAAACAGTTAGCTGATCTGAGCAGATGTTCTGTCCTAGTAGGGTTCCGAACCATTTTGCTTAAGTGTGGATTGGATGTCGATTAGACTTTCTTGTTCTGGAAAAACAGTTAGCTGATCTGAGCAGAACAAACTATTCTGCCCTAGTAGGGCAGCAAAATGGTTCGGAGAGAAGAACGTTCCGTATCCTACGAAGAAACAGATTTTGTTCACTCATTCTGCCCTAGTAGGGCAGAAAAGTGGTGTGAACAGAACCTCGTTCCGTTTCCTATGAAAACAATGATTTTGTTCACTCATTCTGCCCTAGTAGGGCAGAAAAGTGGTTTTGCTTGAGTGAGGATCGGATGTCAATGAGACTTTCCTGTTCTGGAAAAACAGTTAGCTGATCTGAGCAGAACACACGATTCTGCCCTAGTAGGGCAGAAACTGGTGTGAACAGAACCTCGTTCCGTTTCCTATGAAAACAAAGAGTTTGTTCACTCATTCTGCCCTAGTAGGGCAGAAAAGTGGTTTTGCTTGAGTGAGGATCGGATGTCAATGAGACTTTCCTGTTCTGGAAAAACAGTTAGCTGATCTGAGCAGAACACACGATTCTGCCCTAGTAGGGCAGGAACTGGTGTGAACAGAACCTCGTTCCGTTTCCTATGAAAACAAAGAGTTTGTTCACTCATTCTGCCCTAGTAGGGCAGAAACTGGTGTGAACAGAACCTCGTTCCGTTTCCTATGAAAACAATAATTTTGTTCACTCATTCTGCCCTAGTAGGGCAGAAAAGTGGTTTTGCTTAAGTGTGGATTGGATGTCGATTAGACTTTCTTGTTCTGGAAAAACAGTTAGCTGATCTGAGCAGAACAAACTATTCTGCCCTAGTAGGGCAGCAAAATGGTTCGGAGGGAACAACGTTCCGTATCCTACGAGGAAACAGAATTTGTTCACTCATTCTGCCCTAGTAGGGCAGAAAAGTGGTGTGAACGAACTTCGTTTCGTTTCCTATGAAAACAATAATTTTGTTCACTCATTCTGGCCTAGTAGGGCAGAAAAGTGGTTTTTCTCAAGTGTGGATTGGATGTCGATTAGACTTTCCTGTTCTGGAAAAACAATTAGCTGATCTGAGCAGAACAAACGATTTTGCCCTAGTAGGGCAGAAAAGTGGTGTGAACAGAACCTCGTTCCGTTTCCTATGAAAACAAAGAGTTTGTTCACTCATTCTGCCCTAGTAGGGCAGAAAAGTGGTTTTTCTCAAGTGTGGATTGGATGTCGATTGGACTTTCCTGTTCTGGAAAAACAGTTAGCTGATCTGAGCAGAACAAACGATTTTGCCCTAGTAGGGCAGGAACTGTTCTGGAAAAACCGTTAGCTGATCTGAGCAGAACAAACTGTTCTGCCCTAGTAGGGCAGCAAAATGGTTCGGAGAAAACAACGTTCCGTATCCTACGAGGAAACAGATTTTGTTCACTCATTCTGCCCTAGTAGGGCAGAAAAGTGGTTTTGCTCAAGTGTGGATTGGATGTCGATTAGACTTCCGTGTTCTGGAAAAACAGTTAGCTGATCTGAGCAGAACAAACTATTCTGCCCTAGTAGGGCAGGAACTGGTGTGAACAAAACCTCGTTCCGTTTCCTATGAAAACAAAGAGTTTGTTCACTCATTCTGCCCTAGTAGGGCAGAAAAGTGGTTTTTCTCAAGTGTGGATTGGATGTCGATTAGACTTTCCTGATCTGGAAAAACAGTTAGCTGATCTGAGCAGAACAAACGATTTTGCCCTAGTAGGGCAGGAACTGGTGTGAACAGAACCTCGTTCCGTTCCCTATGAAAACAAAGAGTTTGTTCACTCATTCTGCCCTAGTAGGGCAGAAAAGTGGTTTTTCTCAAGTGTGGATTGGATGTCGATTAGACTTCCGTGTTCTGGCAAAACAGTTAGCTGATCTGAGCAGAACAAACTGTTCTGCCCTATTAGGGCAGCAAAATGGTTCGGGGAAAACAACGTTCAGTATCCTACGAGGAAACAGATTTTGTTCACTCATTCTGCCCTAGTAGGGCAGAAAAGTGGTTTTGCTTGAGTGAGGATCGGATGTCAATGAGACTTTCCTGTTCTGGAAAAACAGTTAGCTGATCTGAGCAGAACACACGATTCTGCCCTAGTAGGGCAGAAACTGGTGTGAACAGAACCTCGTTCCGTTTCCTATGAAAACAAAGAGTTTGTTCACTCATTCTGCCCTAGTAGGGCAGAAAAGTGGTTTTGCTTGAGTGAGGATCGGATGTCAATGAGACTTTCCTGTTCTGGAAAAACAGTTAGCTGATCTGAGCAGAACACACGATTCTGCCCTAGTAGGGCAGGAACTGGTGTGAACAGAACCTCGTTCCGTTTCCTATGAAAACAAAGAGTTTGTTCACTCATTCTGCCCTAGTAGGGCAGAAACTGGTGTGAACAGAACCTCGTTCCGTTTCCTATGAAAACAAAGATTTTGTTCACTCATTCTGCCCTAGTAGGGCAGAAAAGTGGTTTTGCTTAAGTGTGGATTGGATGTCGATTAGACTTTCTTGTTCTGGAAAAACAGTTAGCTGATCTGAGCAGAACAAACTATTCTGCCCTAGTAGGGCAGCAAAATGGTTCGGAGGGAACAACGTTCCGTATCCTACGAGGAAACAGAATTTGTTCACTCATTCTGCCCTAGTAGGGCAGAAAAGTGGTGTGAACGAACTTCGTTTCGTTTCCTATGAAAACAATAATTTTGTTCACTCATTCTGGCCTAGTAGGGCAGAAAAGTGGTTTTTCTCAAGTGTGGATTGGATGTCGATTAGACTTTCCTGTTCTGGAAAAACAATTAGCTGATCTGAGCAGAACAAACGATTTTGCCCTAGTAGGGCAGAAAAGTGGTGTGAACAGAACCTCGTTCCGTTTCCTATGAAAACAAAGAGTTTGTTCACTCATTCTGCCCTAGTAGGGCAGAAAAGTGGTTTTTCTCAAGTGTGGATTGGATGTCGATTGGACTTTCCTGTTCTGGAAAAACAGTTAGCTGATCTGAGCAGAACAAACGATTTTGCCCTAGTAGGGCAGGAACTGTTCTGGAAAAACCGTTAGCTGATCTGAGCAGAACAAACTGTTCTGCCCTAGTAGGGCAGCAAAATGGTTCGGAGAAAACAACGTTCCGTATCCTACGAGGAAACAGATTTTGTTCACTTATTCTGCCCTAGTAGGGCAGAAAAGTGGTTTTGCTCAAGTGTGGATTGGATGTCGATTAGACTTCCGTGTTCTGGAAAAACAGTTAGCTGATCTGAGCAGAACAAACTATTCTGCCCTAGTAGGGCAGGAACTGGTGTGAACAAAACCTCGTTCCGTTTCCTATGAAAACAAAGAGTTTGTTCACTCATTCTGCCCTAGTAGGGCAGATAAGTGGTTTTTCTCAAGTGTGGATTGGATGTCGATTAGACTTTCCTGATCTGGAAAAACAGTTAGCTGATCTGAGCAGAACAAACGATTTTGCCCTAGTAGGGCAGGAACTGGTGTGAACAGAACCTCGTTCCGTTCCCTATGAAAACAAAGAGTTTGTTCACTCATTCTGCCCTAGTAGGGCAGAAAAGTGGTTTTTCTCAAGTGTGGATTGGATGTCGATTAGACTTCCGTGTTCTGGCAAAACAGTTAGCTGATCTGAGCAGAACAAACTGTTCTGCCCTATTAGGGCAGCAAAATGGTTCGGGGAAAACAACGTTCAGTATCCTACGAGGAAACAGATTTTGTTCACTCATTCTGCCCTAGTAGGGCAGAAAAGTAGTGTGAACAGAATCTCGTTCCGTTTCCTATGAAAACAAAGAGTTTGTTCACTCATTCTGCCCTAGTAGGGCAGAAAAGTGGTTTTGCTCAAGTGTGGATTGGATGTCGATTAGACTTCCGTCTTCTGGAAAAACAGTTAGCTGATCTGAGCAGAACCAACTATTTTGCCCTAGTAGGGCAGAAACTGGTGTGAACAAAACCTCGTTCCGTTTCCTATGAAAACAAAGAGTTTGTTTACTCATTCTGCCCTAGTAGGGCAGAAAAGTGGTTTTGCTTAAGTGTGGATCGGATGTCGATTAGACTTTCTTGTTCTGGAAAAACAGTTAGCTGATCTGAGCAGAACAAACTATTCTGCCCTAGTAGGGCAGCAGAATGGTTCGGAGAGAACAACGTTCCGTATCCTACGAGGAAACAGATTTTGTTCACTCATTCTGCCCTAGTAGGGCAGAAAAGTAGTGTGAACAGAACCTCGTTCCGTTTCCTATGAAAACAAAGAGTTTGTTCACTCATTCTGCCCTAGTAGGGCAGAAAAGTGGTTTTTCTCAAGTGTGGATTGGATGTCGATTAGACTTCCGTGTTCTGGAAAAACCGTTAGCTGATCTGAGCAGAACAAACTGTTCTGCCCTAGTAGGGCAGCAAAATGGTTCGGAGAAAACAACGTTCCGTATCCTACGAGGAAACAGATTTTGTTCACTCATTCTGCCCTAGTAGGGCAGAAAAGTAGTGTGAACCGAACCTCGTTCCGTTTCCTATGAAAACAAAGAGTTTGTTCACTCATTCTGCCCTAGTAGGGCAGAAAAGTGGTTTTGCTCAAGTGTGGATTGGATGTCGATTAGACTTCCGTGTTCTGGAAAAACAGTTAGCTGATCTGAGCAGAACAAACTGTTCTGCCCTAGTAGGGCAGCAAAATGGTTTGGAGAAAACAACGTTCCGTATCCTACGAGGAAACAGATTTTGTTCACTCATTCTGGTTTTGCTCGAGTGTGGATTGGATGTCGATTAGACTTCCGTGTTCTGGAAAAACAGTTAGCTGATCTGAGCAGAACAAACTGTTCTGTCCTAGTAGGGCAGCAAAATGGTTTGGAGAAAACAACGTTCCGTATCCTACAAGGAAACAGATTTTGTTCACTCATTCTGCCCTAGTAGGGCAGAAAAGTAGTGTGAACAGAACCTCGTTCCGTTTCCTATGAAAACAAAGAGTTTGTTCACTCATTCTGCCCTAGTAGGGCAGAAAAATGGTTTTGCTCAAATGTGGATTGGATGTCGATTAGACTTCCGTGTTCTGGAAAAACAGTTAGCTGATCTGAGCAGATGTTCTGTCCTAGTAGGGCAGCAAAATGGTTCGGAGAACCATTTTGCTTAAGTGTGGATTGGATGTCGATTAGACTTTCTTGTTCTGGAAAAACAGTTAGCTGATCTGAGCAGAACAAACTATTCTGCCCTAGTAGGGCAGCAAAATGGTTCGGAGAGAAGAACGTTCCGTATCCTACGAAGAAACAGATTTTGTTCACTCATTCTGCCCTAGTAGGGCAGAAAAGAGGTGTGAACAGAACCTCGTTCCGTTTTCTATGAAAACAAAGATTTTGTTCACTCATTCTGCCCTAGTAGGGCAGAAAAGTGGTTTTGCTTGAGTGAGGATCGGATGTCAATGAGACTTTCCTGTTCTGGAAAAACAGTTAGCTGATCTGAGCAGAACACACGATTTTGCCCTAGTAGGGCAGAAAATGGTGTGAACAGAACCTCGTTCCGTTTCCTATGAAAACAAAGAGTTTGTTCACTCATTCTGCCCAGTAGGGCAGAAAAGTGGTTTTGCTTGAGTGAGGATCGGATGTCAATGAGACTTTCCTGTTCTGGAAAAACAGTTAGCTGATCTGAGCAGAACACACGATTCTGCCCTAGTAGGGCAGGAACTGGTGTGAACAGAACCTCGTTCCGTTTCCTATGAAAACAAAGAGTTTGTTCACTCATTCTGCCCTAGTAGGGCAGAAACTGGTGTGAACAGAACCTCGTTCCGTTTCCTATGAAAACAAAGATTTTGTTCACTCATTCTGCCCTAGTAGGGCAGAAAAGTGGTTTTGCTTGAGTGAGGATCGGATGTCAATGAGACTTTCCTGTTCTGGAAAAACAGTTAGCTGATCTGAGCAGAACACACGATTCTGCCCTAGTAGGGCAGGAACTGGTGTGAACAGAACCTCGTTCCGTTTCCTATGAAAACAAAGAGTTTGTTCACTCATTCTGCCCTAGTAGGGCAGAAAAGTGGTTTTCTCAAGTGTGGATTGGATGTCGATTAGACTTCCGTGTTCTGGAAAAACAGTTAGCTGATCTGAGCAGAACGAACTGTTCTGCCCTATTAGGGCAGCAAAATGGTTCGGGGAAAACAACGTTCCGTATCCTACGAGGAAACAGATTTTGTTCACTCATTCTGCCCTAGTAGGGCAGAAAAGTAGTGTGAACAGAATCTCGTTCCGTTTCCTATGAAAACAAAGAGTTTGTTCACTCATTCTGCCCTAGTAGGGCAGAAAAGTGGTTTTGCTCAAGTGTGGATTGGATGTCGATTAGACTTCCGTGTTCTGGAAAAACAGTTAGCTGATCTGAGCAGAACAAACTATTCTGCCCTAGTAGGGCAGAAACTGGTGTGAACAGAACCTCGTTCCGTTTCCTATGAAAACAAAGAGTTTGTTTACTCATTCTGCCCTAGTAGGGCAGAAAAGTGGTTTTGCTTAAGTGTGGATCGGATGTCGATTAGACTTTCTTGTTCTGGAAAAACAGTTAGCTGATCTGAGCAGAACAAACTATTCTGCCCTAGTAGGGCAGCAAAATGGTTCGGAGAGAACAACGTTCCGTATCCTACGAGGAAACAAATTTTGTTCACTCATTCTGCCCTAGTAGGGCAGAAAAGTAGTGTGAACAGAACCTCGTTCCGTTTCCTATGAAAACAAAGAGTTTGTTCACTCATTCTGCCCTAGTAGGGCAGAAAAGTGGTTTTTCTCAAGTGTGGATTGGATGTCGATTGGACTTTCCTGTTCTGGAAAAACAGTTAGCTGATCTGAGCAGAACAAACGATTTTGCCCTAGTAGGGCAGGAACTGTTCTGGAAAAACCGTTAGCTGATCTGAGCAGAACAAACTGTTCTGCCCTAGTAGGGCAGCAAAATGGTTCGGAGAAAACAACGTTCCGTATCCTACGAGGAAACAGATTTTGTTCACTTATTCTGCCCTAGTAGGGCAGAAAAGTGGTTTTGCTCAAGTGTGGATTGGATGTCGATTAGACTTCCGTGTTCTGGAAAAACAGTTAGCTGATCTGAGCAGAACAAACTATTCTGCCCTAGTAGGGCAGGAACTGGTGTGAACAAAACCTCGTTCCGTTTCCTATGAAAACAAAGAGTTTGTTCACTCATTCTGCCCTAGTAGGGCAGATAAGTGGTTTTTCTCAAGTGTGGATTGGATGTCGATTAGACTTTCCTGATCTGGAAAAACAGTTAGCTGATCTGAGCAGAACAAACGATTTTGCCCTAGTAGGGCAGGAACTGGTGTGAACAGAACCTCGTTCCGTTCCCTATGAAAACAAAGAGTTTGTTCACTCATTCTGCCCTAGTAGGGCAGAAAAGTGGTTTTTCTCAAGTGTGGATTGGATGTCGATTAGACTTCCGTGTTCTGGCAAAACAGTTAGCTGATCTGAGCAGAACAAACTGTTCTGCCCTATTAGGGCAGCAAAATGGTTCGGGGAAAACAACGTTCAGTATCCTACGAGGAAACAGATTTTGTTCACTCATTCTGCCCTAGTAGGGCAGAAAAGTAGTGTGAACAGAATCTCGTTCCGTTTCCTATGAAAACAAAGAGTTTGTTCACTCATTCTGCCCTAGTAGGGCAGAAAAGTGGTTTTGCTCAAGTGTGGATTGGATGTCGATTAGACTTCCGTCTTCTGGAAAAACAGTTAGCTGATCTGAGCAGAACCAACTATTTTGCCCTAGTAGGGCAGAAACTGGTGTGAACAAAACCTCGTTCCGTTTCCTATGAAAACAAAGAGTTTGTTTACTCATTCTGCCCTAGTAGGGCAGAAAAGTGGTTTTGCTTAAGTGTGGATCGGATGTCGATTAGACTTTCTTGTTCTGGAAAAACAGTTAGCTGATCTGAGCAGAACAAACTATTCTGCCCTAGTAGGGCAGCAGAATGGTTCGGAGAGAACAACGTTCCGTATCCTACGAGGAAACAGATTTTGTTCACTCATTCTGCCCTAGTAGGGCAGAAAAGTAGTGTGAACAGAACCTCGTTCCGTTTCCTATGAAAACAAAGAGTTTGTTCACTCATTCTGCCCTAGTAGGGCAGAAAAGTGGTTTTTCTCAAGTGTGGATTGGATGTCGATTAGACTTCCGTGTTCTGGAAAAACCGTTAGCTGATCTGAGCAGAACAAACTGTTCTGCCCTAGTAGGGCAGCAAAATGGTTCGGAGAAAACAACGTTCCGTATCCTACGAGGAAACAGATTTTGTTCACTCATTCTGCCCTAGTAGGGCAGAAAAGTAGTGTGAACCGAACCTCGTTCCGTTTCCTATGAAAACAAAGAGTTTGTTCACTCATTCTGCCCTAGTAGGGCAGAAAAGTGGTTTTGCTCAAGTGTGGATTGGATGTCGATTAGACTTCCGTGTTCTGGAAAAACAGTTAGCTGATCTGAGCAGAACAAACTGTTCTGCCCTAGTAGGGCAGCAAAATGGTTTGGAGAAAACAACGTTCCGTATCCTACGAGGAAACAGATTTTGTTCACTCATTCTGGTTTTGCTCGAGTGTGGATTGGATGTCGATTAGACTTCCGTGTTCTGGAAAAACAGTTAGCTGATCTGAGCAGAACAAACTGTTCTGTCCTAGTAGGGCAGCAAAATGGTTTGGAGAAAACAACGTTCCGTATCCTACAAGGAAACAGATTTTGTTCACTCATTCTGCCCTAGTAGGGCAGAAAAGTAGTGTGAACAGAACCTCGTTCCGTTTCCTATGAAAACAAAGAGTTTGTTCACTCATTCTGCCCTAGTAGGGCAGAAAAATGGTTTTGCTCAAATGTGGATTGGATGTCGATTAGACTTCCGTGTTCTGGAAAAACAGTTAGCTGATCTGAGCAGATGTTCTGTCCTAGTAGGGCAGCAAAATGGTTCGGAGAACCATTTTGCTTAAGTGTGGATTGGATGTCGATTAGACTTTCTTGTTCTGGAAAAACAGTTAGCTGATCTGAGCAGAACAAACTATTCTGCCCTAGTAGGGCAGCAAAATGGTTCGGAGAGAAGAACGTTCCGTATCCTACGAAGAAACAGATTTTGTTCACTCATTCTGCCCTAGTAGGGCAGAAAAGAGGTGTGAACAGAACCTCGTTCCGTTTTCTATGAAAACAAAGATTTTGTTCACTCATTCTGCCCTAGTAGGGCAGAAAAGTGGTTTTGCTTGAGTGAGGATCGGATGTCAATGAGACTTTCCTGTTCTGGAAAAACAGTTAGCTGATCTGAGCAGAACACACGATTTTGCCCTAGTAGGGCAGAAAATGGTGTGAACAGAACCTCGTTCCGTTTCCTATGAAAACAAAGAGTTTGTTCACTCATTCTGCCCAGTAGGGCAGAAAAGTGGTTTTGCTTGAGTGAGGATCGGATGTCAATGAGACTTTCCTGTTCTGGAAAAACAGTTAGCTGATCTGAGCAGAACACACGATTCTGCCCTAGTAGGGCAGGAACTGGTGTGAACAGAACCTCGTTCCGTTTCCTATGAAAACAAAGAGTTTGTTCACTCATTCTGCCCTAGTAGGGCAGAAACTGGTGTGAACAGAACCTCGTTCCGTTTCCTATGAAAACAAAGATTTTGTTCACTCATTCTGCCCTAGTAGGGCAGAAAAGTGGTTTTGCTTGAGTGAGGATCGGATGTCAATGAGACTTTCCTGTTCTGGAAAAACAGTTAGCTGATCTGAGCAGAACACACGATTCTGCCCTAGTAGGGCAGGAACTGGTGTGAACAGAACCTCGTTCCGTTTCCTATGAAAACAAAGAGTTTGTTCACTCATTCTGCCCTAGTAGGGCAGAAAAGTGGTTTTCTCAAGTGTGGATTGGATGTCGATTAGACTTCCGTGTTCTGGAAAAACAGTTAGCTGATCTGAGCAGAACGAACTGTTCTGCCCTATTAGGGCAGCAAAATGGTTCGGGGAAAACAACGTTCCGTATCCTACGAGGAAACAGATTTTGTTCACTCATTCTGCCCTAGTAGGGCAGAAAAGTAGTGTGAACAGAATCTCGTTCCGTTTCCTATGAAAACAAAGAGTTTGTTCACTCATTCTGCCCTAGTAGGGCAGAAAAGTGGTTTTGCTCAAGTGTGGATTGGATGTCGATTAGACTTCCGTGTTCTGGAAAAACAGTTAGCTGATCTGAGCAGAACAAACTATTCTGCCCTAGTAGGGCAGAAACTGGTGTGAACAGAACCTCGTTCCGTTTCCTATGAAAACAAAGAGTTTGTTTACTCATTCTGCCCTAGTAGGGCAGAAAAGTGGTTTTGCTTAAGTGTGGATCGGATGTCGATTAGACTTTCTTGTTCTGGAAAAACAGTTAGCTGATCTGAGCAGAACAAACTATTCTGCCCTAGTAGGGCAGCAAAATGGTTCGGAGAGAACAACGTTCCGTATCCTACGAGGAAACAAATTTTGTTCACTCATTCTGCCCTAGTAGGGCAGAAAAGTAGTGTGAACAGAACCTCGTTCCGTTTCCTATGAAAACAAAGAGTTTGTTCACTCATTCTGCCCTAGTAGGGCAGAAAAGTGGTTTTTCTCAAGTGTGGATTGGATGTCGATTAGACTTCCGTGTTCTGGAAAAACCGTTAGCTGATCTGAGCAGAACAAACTGTTCTGCCCTAGTAGGGCAGCAAAATGGTTCGGAGAAAACAACGTTCCGTATCCTACGGGGAAACTGATTTTGTTCACTCATTCTGCCCTAGTAGGGCAGAAAAGTGGTTTTTCTCAAGTGTGGATTGGATGTCGATTAGACTTCCGTGTTCTGGAAAAACAGTTAGCTGATCTGAGCAGAACAAACTGTTCTGCCCTAGTAGGGCAGCAAAATGGTTCGGAGAAAACAACGTTCCGTATCCTACGAGGAAACAGATTTTGTTCACTCATTCTGCCCTAGTAGGGCAGAAAAGTAGTGTGAACCGAACCTCGTTCCGTTTCTCATGAAAACAAAGAGTTTGTTTACTCATTCTGCCCTAGTAGGGCAGAAAAGTGGTTTTGCTTAAGTGTGGATCGGATGTCGATTAGACTTTCTTGTTCTGGAAAAACAGTTAGCTGATCTGAGCAGAACAAACTATTCTGCCCTAGTAGGGCAGCAGAATGGTTCGGAGAGAACAACGTTCCGTATCCTACGAGGAAACAGATTTTGTTCACTCATTCTGCCCTAGTAGGGCAGAAAAGTAGTGTGAACAGAACCTCGTTCCGTTTCCTATGAAAACAAAGAGTTTGTTCACTCATTCTGCCCTAGTAGGGCAGAAAAGTGGTTTTTCTCAAGTGTGGATTGGATGTCGATTAGACTTCCGTGTTCTGGAAAAACCGTTAGCTGATCTGAGCAGAACAAACTGTTCTGCCCTAGTAGGGCAGCAAAATGGTTCGGAGAAAACAACGTTCCGTATCCTACGAGGAAACAGATTTTGTTCACTCATTCTGCCCTAGTAGGGCAGAAAAGTAGTGTGAACCGAACCTCGTTCCGTTTCCTATGAAAACAAAGAGTTTGTTCACTCATTCTGCCCTAGTAGGGCAGAAAAGTGGTTTTTCTCAAGTGTGGATTGGATGTCGATTAGACTTCCGTGTTCTGGAAAAACCGTTAGCTGATCTGAGCAGAACAAACTGTTCTGCCCTAGTAGGGCAGCAAAATGGTTCGGAGAAAACAACGTTCCGTGTCCTACGGGGAAACTGATTTTGTTCACTCATTCTGCCCTAGTAGGGCAGAAAAGTGGTTTTTCTCAAGTGTGGATTGGATGTCGATTAGACTTCCGTGTTCTGGAAAAACAGTTAGCTGATCTGAGCAGAACAAACTGTTCTGCCCTAGTAGGGCAGCAAAATGGTTCGGAGAAAACAACGTTCCGTATCCTACGAGGAAACAGATTTTGTTCACTCATTCTGCCCTAGTAGGGCAGAAAAGTAGTGTGAACCGAACCTCGTTCCGTTTCTCATGAAAACAAAGAGTTTGTTTACTCATTCTGCCCTAGTAGGGCAGAAAAGTGGTTTTGCTTAAGTGTGGATCGGATGTCGATTAGACTTTCTTGTTCTGGAAAAACAGTTAGCTGATCTGAGCAGAACAAACTATTCTGCCCTAGTAGGGCAGCAGAATGGTTCGGAGAGAACAACGTTCCGTATCCTACGAGGAAACAGATTTTGTTCACTCATTCTGCCCTAGTAGGGCAGAAAAGTAGTGTGAACAGAACCTCGTTCCGTTTCCTATGAAAACAAAGAGTTTGTTCACTCATTCTGCCCTAGTAGGGCAGAAAAGTGGTTTTTCTCAAGTGTGGATTGGATGTCGATTAGACTTCCGTGTTCTGGAAAAACCGTTAGCTGATCTGAGCAGAACAAACTGTTCTGCCCTAGTAGGGCAGCAAAATGGTTCGGAGAAAACAACGTTCCGTATCCTACGAGGAAACAGATTTTGTTCACTCATTCTGCCCTAGTAGGGCAGAAAAGTAGTGTGAACCGAACCTCGTTCCGTTTCCTATGAAAACAAAGAGTTTGTTCACTCATTCTGCCCTAGTAGGGCAGAAAAGTGGTTTTGCTCAAGTGTGGATTGGATGTCGATTAGACTTCCGTGTTCTGGAAAAACAGTTAGCTGATCTGAGCAGAACAAACTGTTCTGCCCTAGTAGGGCAGCAAAATGGTTTGGAGAAAACAACGTTCCGTATCCTACGAGGAAACAGATTTTGTTCACTCATTCTGGTTTTGCTCGAGTGTGGATTGGATGTCGATTAGACTTCCGTGTTCTGGAAAAACAGTTAGCTGATCTGAGCAGAACAAACTGTTCTGTCCTAGTAGGGCAGCAAAATGGTTTGGAGAAAACAACGTTCCGTATCCTACAAGGAAACAGATTTTGTTCACTCATTCTGCCCTAGTAGGGCAGAAAAGTAGTGTGAACAGAACCTCGTTCCGTTTCCTATGAAAACAAAGAGTTTGTTCACTCATTCTGCCCTAGTAGGGCAGAACAATGGTTTTGCTCAAGTGTGGATTGGATGTCGATTAGACTTCCGTGTTCTGGAAAAACAGTTAGCTGATCTGAGCAGATGTTCTGTCCTAGTAGGGCAGCAAAATGGTTCGGAGAACCATTTTGCTTAAGTGTGGATTGGATGTCGATTAGACTTTCTTGTTCTGGAAAAACAGTTAGCTGATCTGAGCAGAACAAACTATTCTGCCCTAGTAGGGCAGCAAAATGGTTCGGAGAGAAGAACGTTCCGTATCCTACGAAGAAACAGATTTTGTTCACTCATTCTGCCCTAGTAGGGCAGAAAAGTGGTGTGAACAGAACCTCGTTCCGTTTCCTATGAAAACAAAGAGTTTGTTCACTCATTCTGCCCTAGTAGGGCAGAAAAGTGGTTTTGCTCAAGTGTGGATTGGATGTCAATGAGACTTTCCTGTTCTGAAAAAACAGTTAGCTGATCTGAGCAGAACACACGATTCTGCCCTAGTAGGGCAGAAACTGGTGTGAACAGAACCTCGTTCCGTTTCCTATGAAAACAAAGAGTTTGTTCACTCATTCTGCCCTAGTAGGGCAGAAAAGTGGTTTTGCTTGAGTGAGGATCGGATGTCAATGAGACTTTCCTGTTCTGGAAAAACAGTTAGCTGATCTGAGCAGAACACACGATTCTGCCCTAGTAGGGCAGAAACTGGTGTGAACAGAACCTCGTTCCGTTTCCTATGAAAACAAAGAGTTTGTTCACTCATTCTGCCCTAGTAGGGCAGAAAAGTGGTTTTGTTCGAGTGAGGATCGGATGTCAATGAGACTTTCCTGTTCTGGAAAAACAGTTAGCTGATCTGAGCAGAACACACGATTCTGCCCTAGTAGGGCAGAAACTGGTGTGAACAGAACCTCGTTCCGTTTCCTATGAAAACAAAGAGTTTGTTCACTCATTCTGCCCTAGTAGGGCAGAAAAGTGGTTTTGCTCAAGTGTGGATTGGATGTCAATGAGACTTTCCTGTTCTGGAAAAACAGTTAGCTGATCTGAGCAGAACACACGATTCTGCCCTAGTAGGGCAGAAACTGGTGTGAACAGAACCTCGTTCCGTTTCCTATGAAAACAAAGAGTTTGTTCACTCATTCTGCCCTAGTAGGGCAGAAAAGTGGTTTTGCTCAAGTGTGGATTGGATGTCAATGAGACTTTCCTGTTCTGGAAAAACAGTTAGCTGATCTGAGCAGAACACACGATTCTGCCCTAGTAGGGCAGAAACTGGTGTGAACAGAACCTCGTTCCGTTTCCTATGAAAACAAAGAGTTTGTTCACTCATTCTGCCCTAGTAGGGCAGAAAAGTGGTTTTGCTCAAGTGTGGATTGGATGTCAATGAGACTTTCCTGTTCTGGAAAAACAGTTAGCTGATCTGAGCAGAACACACGATTCTGCCCTAGTAGGGCAGAAACTGGTGTGAACAGAACCTCGTTCCGTTTCCTATGAAAACAAAGAGTTTGTTCACTCATTCTGCCCTAGTAGGGCAGAAACTGGTGTGAACAGAACCTCGTTCCGTTTCCTATGAAAACAAAGAGTTTGTTCACTCATTCTGCCCTAGTAGGGCAGAAACTGGTGTGAACAGAACCTCGTTCCGTTTCCTATGAAAACAAAGAGTTTGTTCACTCATTCTGCCCTAGTAGGGCAGAAAAGTGGTTTTGTTCGAGTGAGGATCGGATGTCAATGAGACTTTCCTGTTCTGGAAAAACAGTTAGCTGATCTGAGCAGAACACACGATTCTGCCCTAGTAGGGCAGAAACTGGTGTGAACAGAACCTCGTTCCGTTTCCTATGAAAACAAAGAGTTTGTTCACTCATTCTGCCCTAGTAGGGCAGAAAAGTGGTTTTGCTCAAGTGTGGATTGGATGTCAATGAGACTTTCCTGTTCTGGAAAAACAGTTAGCTGATCTGAGCAGAACACACGATTCTGCCCTAGTAGGGCAGAAACTGGTGTGAACAGAACCTCGTTCCGTTTCCTATGAAAACAAAGAGTTTGTTCACTCATTCTGCCCTAGTAGGGCAGAAAAGTGGTTTTGCTCAAGTGTGGATTGGATGTCAATGAGACTTTCCTGTTCTGGAAAAACAGTTAGCTGATCTGAGCAGAACACACGATTCTGCCCTAGTAGGGCAGAAACTGGTGTGAACAGAACCTCGTTCCGTTTCCTATGAAAACAAAGAGTTTGTTCACTCATTCTGCCCTAGTAGGGCAGAAAAGTGGTTTTGCTCAAGTGTGGATTGGATGTCAATGAGACTTTCCTGTTCTGGAAAAACAGTTAGCTGATCTGAGCAGAACACACGATTCTGCCCTAGTAGGGCAGAAACTGGTGTGAACAGAACCTCGTTCCGTTTCCTATGAAAACAAAGAGTTTGTTCACTCATTCTGCCCTAGTAGGGCAGAAAAGTGGTTTTGCTTGAGTGAGGATCGGATGTCAATGAGACTTTCCTGTTCTGGAAAAACAGTTAGCTGATCTGAGCAGAACACACGATTCTGCCCTAGTAGGGCAGAAACTGGTGTGAACAGAACCTCGTTCCGTTTCCTATGAAAACAAAGAGTTTGTTCACTCATTCTGCCCTAGTAGGGCAGAAAAGTGGTTTTGCTCGAGTGAAGATCGGATGTCAATGAGACTTTCCTGTTCTGGAAAAACAGTTAGCTGATCTGAGCAGAACACACGATTCTGCCCTAGTAGGGCAGAAACTGGTGTGAACAGAACCTCGTTCCGTTTCCTATGAAAACAAAGAGTTTGTTCACTCATTCTGCCCTAGTAGGGCAGAAACTGGTGTGAACAGAACCTCGTTCCGTTTCCTATGAAAACAAAGAGTTTGTTCACTCATTCTGCCCTAGTAGGGCAGAAAAGTGGTTTTGCTTGAGTGAGGATCGGATGTCAATGAGACTTTCCTGTTCTGGAAAAACAGTTAGCTGATCTGAGCAGAACACACGATTCTGCCCTAGTAGGGCAGAAACTGGTGTGAACAGAACCTCGTTCCGTTTCCTATGAAAACAAAGAGTTTGTTCACTCATTCTGCCCTAGTAGGGCAGAAAAGTGGTTTTGCTCGAGTGAAGATCGGATGTCAATGAGACTTTCCTGTTCTGGAAAAACAGTTAGCTGATCTGAGCAGAACACACGATTCTGCCCTAGTAGGGCAGAAACTGGTGTGAACAGAACCTCGTTCCGTTTCCTATGAAAACAAAGAGTTTGTTCACTCATTCTGCCCTAGTAGGGCAGAAACTGGTGTGAACAGAACCTCGTTCCGTTTCCTATGAAAACAAAGAGTTTGTTCACTCATTCTGCCCTAGTAGGGCAGAAAAGTGGTTTTGCTCGAGTGAGGATCGGATGTCAATGAGACCTTCCTGTTCTGGAAAAACAGTTAGCTGATCTGAGCAGAACACACGATTCTGCCCTAGTAGGGCAGAAACTGGTGTGAACAGAACCTCGTTCCGTTTCCTATGAAAACAAAGAGTTTGTTCACTCATTCTGCCCTAGTAGGGCAGAAACTGGTGTGAACAGATCCTCGTTCCGTTTCCTATGAAAACAAAGAGTTTGTTCACTCATTCTGCCCTAGTAGGGCAGAAAAGTGGTTTTGCTCGAGTGAGGATCGGATGTCAATGAGACTTTCCTGTTCTGGAAAAACAGTTAGCTGATCTGAGCAGAACACACGATTCTGCCCTAGTAGGGCAGAAACTGGTGTGAACAGAACCTCGTTCCGTTTCCTATGAAAACAAAGAGTTTGTTCACTCATTCTGCCCTAGTAGGGCAGAAAAGTGGTTTTGCTCGAGTGAGGATCGGATGTCAATGAGACTTTCCTGTTCTGGAAAAACAGTTAGCTGATCTGAGCAGAACACACGATTCTGCCCTAGTAGGGCAGAAACTGGTGTGAACAGAACCTCGTTCCGTTTCCTATGAAAACAAAGAGTTTGTTCCCTCATTCTGCCCTAGTAGGGCAGAAACTGGTGTGAACAGAACCTCGTTCCGTTTCCTATGAAAACAAAGAGTTTGTTCACTCATTCTGCCCTAGTAGGGCAGAAACTGGTGTGAACAGAACCTCGTTCCGTTTCCTATGAAAACAAAGAGTTTGTTCACTCATTCTGCCCTAGTAGGGCAGAAAAGTGGTTTTGCTCGAGTGAGGATCGGATGTCAATGAGACTTTCCTGTTCTGGAAAAACAGTTAGCTGATCTGAGCAGAACACACGATTCTGCCCTAGTAGGGCAGAAACTGGTGTGAACAGAACCTCGTTCCGTTTCCTATGAAAACAAAGAGTTTGTTCACTCATTCTGCCCTAGTAGGGCAGAAAAGTGGTTTTGCTCGAGTGAGGATCGGATGTCAATGAGACTTTCCTGTTCTGGAAAAACAGTTAGCTGATCTGAGCAGAACACACGATTCTGCCCTAGCAGGGCAGAAACTGGTGTGAACAGAACCTCGTTCCGTTTCCTATGAAAACAAAGAGTTTGTTCACTCATTCTGCCCTAGTAGGGCAGAAAAGTGGTTTTGCTCGAGTGAGGATCGGATGTCAATGAGACTTTCCTGTTCTGGAAAAACAGTTAGCTGATCTGAGCAGAACACACGATTCTGCCCTAGTAGGGCAGAAACTGGTGTGAACAGAACCTCGTTCCGTTTCCTATGAAAACAAAGAGTTTGTTCACTCATTCTGCCCTAGTAGGGCAGAAACTGGTGTGAACAGAACCTCGTTCCGTTTCCTATGAAAACAAAGAGTTTGTTCACTCATTCTGCCCTAGTAGGGCAGAAAAGTGGTTTTGCTTGAGTGAGGATCGGATGTCAATGAGACTTTCCTGTTCTGGAAAAACAGTTAGCTGATCTGAGCAGAACAAACGATTCTGCCCTAGTAGGGCAGGAACTGGTGTGAACAGAACCTCGTTCCGTTTCCTATGAAAACAAAGAGTTTGTTCACTCATTCTGCCCTAGTAGGGCAGAAAAGTGGTTTTGCTTGAGTGAGGATCGGATGTCAATGAGACTTTCCTGTTCTGGAAAAACAGTTAGCTGATCTGAGCAGAACACACGATTCTGCCCTAGTAGGGCAGAAACTGGTGTGAACAGAACCTCGTTCCGTTTCCTATGAAAACAAAGAGTTTGTTCACTCATTCTGCCCTAGTAGGGCAGAAAAGTGGTTTTGCTTGAGTGAGGATCGGATGTCAATGAGACTTTCCTGTTCTGGAAAAACAGTTAGCTGATCTGAGCAGAACACACGATTCTGCCCTAGTAGGGCAGAAACTGGTGTGAACAGAACCTCGTTCCGTTTCCTATGAAAACAAAGAGTTTGTTCACTCATTCTGCCCTAGTAGGGCAGAAACTGGTGTGAACAGAACCTCGTTCCGTTTCCTATGAAAACAAAGAGTTTGTTCACTCATTCTGCCCTAGTAGGGCAGAAAAGTGGTTTTGCTTGAGTGAGGATCGGATGTCAATGAGACTTTCCTGTTCTGGAAAAACAGTTAGCTGATCTGAGCAGAACACACGATTCTGCCCTAGTAGGGCAGAAACTGGTGTGAACAGAACCTCGTTCCGTTTCCTATGAAAACAAAGAGTTTGTTCACTCATTCTGCCCTAGTAGGGCAGAAAAGTGGTTTTGCTCGAGTGAGGATCGGATGTCAATGAGACTTTCCTGTTCTGGAAAAACAGTTAGCTGATCTGAGCAGAACACACGATTCTGCCCTAGTAGGGCAGAAACTGGTGTGAACAGAACCTCGTTCCGTTTCCTATGAAAACAAAGAGTTTGTTCACTCATTCTGCCCTAGTAGGGCAGAAACTGGTGTGAACAGAACCTCGTTCCGTTTCCTATGAAAACAAAGAGTTTGTTCACTCATTCTGCCCTAGTAGGGCAGAAAAGTGGTTTTGCTCTAGTGTGGATCGGATGTCAATGAGACTTTCCTGTTCTGGAAAAACAGTTAGCTGATCTGAGCAAAACAAACGATTCTGCCCTAGTAGGGCAGGAACTGGTGTGTACAGAACCTCGTTCCGTTTCCTATGAGAACAAAGATTTTGTTCACTCATTCTGCCCTAGTAGGGCAGAAAAGTGGTTTTGCTTGAGTGAGGATCGGATGTCAATGAGACTTTCCTGTTCTGGAAAAACAGTTAGCTGATCTGAGCAGAACAAACTGTTCTGCCCTAGTAGGGCAGCAAAATGGTTTGGAGAAAACAACGTTCCGTATCCTACGAGGAAACAGATTTTGTTCACTCATTCTGGTTTTGCTCGAGTGTGGATCGGATGTCAATGAGACTTTCCTGTTCTGGAAAAACAGTTAGCTGATCTGAGCAGAACAAACGATTCTGCCCTAGTAGGGCAGCAAAATGGTTCGGAGAGAACAACGTTCCGTATCCTACGAGGAAACAGATTTTGTTCACTCATTCTGGCCTAGTAGGACAGAAAAATGGTTTTGCTCGAGTGTGGATCGGATTTCGATGATACTTTCCTGTTCTGGAAAAACAGTTAGCTTATCTGAGCAGAACAAACTATTCTGCCCTAGTAGGGCAGAAAAGTGGTTTTGCTCGAGTGTGGATCGGATGTCGATGAGACTTTCCTGTTCTGGAAAAACAGTTAGCAAACTATTCTGCCCTAGTAGGGCAGCAAAATGGTTCGGAGAGAACAACGTTCCGTCTGCTACGAGGAAACAGATTTTGTTCACTCATTCTGCCCTAGTAGGGCAGCAAAGTGGTGTGAACAGAACCTCGTTCCGTTTCCTATGAAAACAAAGAGTTTGTTCACTCATTCTGCCCTAGTAGGGCAGAAAAGTGGTTTTGCTCGAGTGAGGATCGGATGTCAATGAGACTTTCCTGTTCTGGAAAAACAGTTAGCTGATCTGAGCAGAACACACGATTCTGCCCTAGTAGGGCAGAAACTGGTGTGAACAGAACCTCGTTCCGTTTCCTATGAAAACAAAGAGTTTGTTCACTCATTCTGCCCTAGTAGGGCAGAAACTGGTGTGAACAGAACCTCGTTCCGTTTCCTATGAAAACAAAGAGTTTGTTCACTCATTCTGCCCTAGTAGGGCAGAAAAGTGGTTTTGCTCTAGTGTGGATCGGATGTCAATGAGACTTTCCTGTTCTGGAAAAACAGTTAGCTGATCTGAGCAAAACAAACGATTCTGCCCTAGTAGGGCAGGAACTGGTGTGTACAGAACCTCGTTCCGTTTCCTATGAGAACAAAGATTTTGTTCACTCATTCTGCCCTAGTAGGGCAGAAAAGTGGTTTTGCTTGAGTGAGGATCGGATGTCAATGAGACTTTCCTGTTCTGGAAAAACAGTTAGCTGATCTGAGCAGAACAAACTGTTCTGCCCTAGTAGGGCAGCAAAATGGTTTGGAGAAAACAACGTTCCGTATCCTACGAGGAAACAGATTTTGTTCACTCATTCTGGTTTTGCTCGAGTGTGGATCGGATGTCAATGAGACTTTCCTGTTCTGGAAAAACAGTTAGCTGATCTGAGCAGAACAAACGATTCTGCCCTAGTAGGGCAGCAAAATGGTTCGGAGAGAACAACGTTCCGTATCCTACGAGGAAACAGATTTTGTTCACTCATTCTGGCCTAGTAGGACAGAAAAATGGTTTTGCTCGAGTGTGGATCGGATTTCGATGATACTTTCCTGTTCTGGAAAAACAGTTAGCTTATCTGAGCAGAACAAACTATTCTGCCCTAGTAGGGCAGAAAAGTGGTTTTGCTCGAGTGTGGATCGGATGTCGATGAGACTTTCCTGTTCTGGAAAAACAGTTAGCAAACTATTCTGCCCTAGTAGGGCAGCAAAATGGTTCGGAGAGAACAACGTTCCGTCTGCTACGAGGAAACAGATTTTGTTCACTCATTCTGCCCTAGTAGGGCAGCAAAGTGGTTTTGCTCGAGTGTGGATCGGATGTCGATGAGACTTTCCTGTTCTGGAAAAAACAGTTAGCTGATCTGAGCAGAACAAACGATTCTGCCCTAGTAGGGCAGAAACTGGTGTGAACAGAACCTTGTTTCCTATGAAAACAAAGAGTTTGTTCACTCATTCTGCCCTAGTAGGGCATAAAAGTGGTTTTGCTCGAGTGTGGATCGGATGTCAATGAGACTTTCCTGTTCTGGAAAAACAGTTGGCTGATCTGAGCAGAACAAACGATTCTGCCCAAGTAGGACAGCAAAATGGTTCGGAGAGAACAACGTTCCGTATCCTACGAGGAAACAGATTTTGTTCACTCATTCTGGCCTAGTAGGACAGAAAAGTGGTTTTGTTCGAGTGTGGATCGGATGTCAATGAGACTTTCCTGTTCTGGAAAAACAGTTAGCTGATCTGAGCAAAATAAACGATTCTGCCCTAGTAGGGCAGGAACTGGTGTGTACAGAACCTCGTTCCGTTTCCTATGAAAACAAAGAGTTTGTTCACTCATTCTGCCCTAGTAGGGCAGAAAAGTGGTTTTGCTTAAGTGTGGATTGGATGTCGAATAGACTTTCTTGTTCTGGAAAAACAGTTAGCTGATCTGAGCAGAACAAACTATTCTGCCCTAGTAGGGCAGAAAAGTGGTTTTGCTCGAGTGTGGATCGGATCTTGATGATACTTTCCTGTTCTGGAAAAACAGTTAGGCTGGGTTCAGACTACGCGCCTCCAACTCGAGCCTCTGCACCCAGATGCAGCGGCAAAAAATAGCAAAGGCTGCCTTCCAGAAAAAAGCCGCCGCATCCGGATTTGGAGGCTCAAAGCCGCTGGACTTTTTCCGATAAAAGTATGAACCAACTTGGAGGCTTTTTTATGAATTTTCCAAATTTTCCAATTTTTTTTGAATATTCATCTTTATTCATTCCAGGTCTGTACGCAAGTCGTGACTTTGCGTGCGCGTTCCCTTCTCACTTTCCCCCTCAAAGCAGAAAGAGTTCATATGTCACATTGCTTTTTAACTTGTGTAATCAATAAAAACTTCCATTGTGTTTTACATTTATGGTTCATACCGTGTAGAAGTATTTTTGATTGATGGTTGACTCTGTTGAATTCACTTTTAGAACCTTTTATTAGACAGGGTCGTAAAATGGGTTGGTCGTCTGAAGAGGAGTTGGAGGAAGAACAATCTCCTGAAAAGATCCCGAAAAAGAACCAGAATAGACCGAGAAGTGATGTTGCTGTAGTGGAAAATTCTCCAGAGGCCGTTCCGAAAAAGAAGCAGCGGAAGACAAAAAGTGAAGAGACAGAAGGCAAGTGGTTTTTTATCTTCTGGTTTCGTCATTTTTGTGCAGACTGACTTGATACTGAACTTCATGTAGACAGGTTTAAACTTTTCCTTTGTGCATCTAACCTGCTTTTATGAACTCTTTCTGGCTGTTTGGAAAAGTTTACTGAGGTATTTGTGATGAACTTTGGCGGGGAAGGTCACCCTTACATTGTTGCAGGCGTTGATAAAGCAGCGCTCATCGTGGCGGTGCAGAGGGAGCCTTATTTGTGAGACATATCTTTGGACGACTACTCGAAACACGACAAGACGGCTGACAGTTGGGCAAACGTACAGAAGGAGTTAGCTACAACACTAAATGTGGAATACGAAGGTGAGTGTCATGTTGGAATTTGTACCCTATTTTCGTCCCTCTCAACTTTAACTGGAACAAGTTTTGCTTTCTTGTCGTGTTGTTACTCAATTTTCCTGCCAGCCCGTTTTTAGTTACATCTCATTCACCAATGAGACTATGTTTCAGTGGAAGTTCTTAAAAAAGAATGGAAACAATTGCGTCAGACTCATAGACGTAACTGTGTTCGTCAAACGACTGGCAGTGGAGCTACGCAAAAGAAGCCTTGGCCGTTCATGCAGCAAATGGATTTTGTGCGTCGTTCCGTCGCTGATCAGTGAGTTGGCTTACTTGTTTCCGTCCGAAATACATGTATTTGGTTCGGATTGGTCTGAAATTCACGTAGTTTACTCGTTTCCGTCCGAAATACATGTATTTCGTTCGGATTGGTCTGAAATTCACGTAGTTTACTCGTTTCCGTCCGAAATACATGTATTTGGTTCGGATTGGTCTGAAATTCACGTAGTTTACTCGTTTCCGTCCGAAATACATGTATTTGGTTCGGATTGGTCTGAAATTCACGTAGTTTACTCGTTTCCGTCCGAAATACATGTATTTCGTTCGGATTGGTCTAAAATTCACGTAGTTTACTCGTTTCCGTCCGAAATACATGTATTTCGTTCGGATTGGTCTGAAATTCACGTAGTTTACTCGTTTCCGTCCGAAATACATGTATTTCGTTCGGATTGGTCTGAAATTCACGTAGTTTACTCGTTTCCGTCCGAAATACATGTATTTCGTTCGGATTGGTCTGAAATTCACGTAGTTTACTCGTTTCCGTCCGAAATACATGTATTTCGTTCGGATTGGTCTGAAATTCACGTAGTTTACTCGTTTCCGTCCGAAATACATGTATTTCGTTCGGATTGGTCTGAAATTCACGTAGTTTACTCGTTTCCGTCCGAAATACATGTATTTCGTTCGGATTGGTCTGAAATTCACGTAGTTTACTCGTTTCCGTCCGAAATACATGTATTTCGTTCGGATTGGTCTGAAATTCACGTAGTTTACTCGTTTCCGTCCGAAATACATGTATTTCGTTCGGATTGGTCTGAAATTCACGTAGTTTACTCGTTTCCGTCCGAAATACATGTATTTCGTTCGGATTGGTCTGAAATTCACGTAGTTTACTCGTTTCCGTCCGAAATACATGTATTTCGTTCGGATTGGTCTGAAATTCACGTAGTATTTTCTATTTTTATTTTCTAGGGAACGATTTTCGAATGTCGACGTAAAACCGAAAGTCGTGGTTACGCCCGTCACGACTTGTCCCGAGAGAGACGACGATGAGAGTTCGGATGTGGAGGTGGAGGTGGTCGCCATTGGGGATGAGAATTCTGTTCCAAGTTCAGCAGTGGATGCCGATTTCGTAGAGAAGGAAGACAAACCAGTAGGTACGTGACTAAAACATTGTACCTTTCCAGATGTTCATTAAAATTCTTTATTGTTGCACAATTTGTGCGTGGAGAGAGAGAATCATATTGTTGGTTTCCGAACTGCTGGCACTGGTTCTTTGACATCAATGTTCTCTTTACAAAAAAAACGTGTTCAGACGAAGTAACTCCGCACCGCAGAGTTCTCGGCGAGAGTATCACTCCCAAACTTCCCGCTAGACACAAGAAAAAACCGGCCGCACAAGACATCCTGGTGGCAGGTGAGTGAGCTACCGGTTGAGAATCACCAATCATTTTAAAGTATGCCTTCGACTTCATCTAGAAGTCAGGTTGAAAATAATTGAACAAAAACTCAGTTAACGTAACATTGCAGTGTTTGTACCTCAGTAGAGCAATTTTTCACAACTTGATCTCGTTTTTATGTTCACTAATTCCAGGTCTCAAGTGCATGGAATCCATTTCTCAGGGAATAGACGCACCGGGCGATCGCTTTGATAACCTTGGTGAGTTGCAATGTGGCATACAGTTACTTCACTTTTTGTAATGAAATGTCACTTCGAGCGCACATCGACGACGGTAGTTCGAGAATGTTTTTTCTTGTAGTAGTGCTCATTTTGTGAATTTTTAGGAGCTCACCTGGCCGATTCAATGAGAATGATGTCGGCCAAAAATCAGAGGAAGGTTTTCAAATTAACGAACAAGATGATCGCAGACCACCTGGACGACGACGAGGACGACGAAGATTAATGTTTTGATTGACGATTTGTTTTTTTTAAGAGTTCTCTCTTTTTACAGGGTGTCTTTATTGTTATGTTTCTGTTGCTGAAGTTGTGGTTCTTTTGTTTTTTATATCTTGTTGGACGTCCTTTGCTGATTGTTTGTTTCTGTTTCTTTGTTTCTGTCTCTTTATTTCTGTTTCCACGGTCCACTCACAGAGAACAAATGAAAATTTTATTCCTTCTATACAATATTGTCTTTTTGACTGTAGTAGGTAACGAGTCTATCACGAATGGTTTTCGCACATGTAGGGATGTTCCCTCGAGGACCTTGCAGAGGTCCAACCAGATTCCCTTGCAAGGGTGCGAAGCGAGTAGAATGTGCTAGGGCGTCTTGACGTCTCGCGATCAGGTTGTGCAAAATCTGAACACACTAAGAATGTAAATGGAACTAAAATGAAATTCAAGTGTTCGCAGTTACTGAACTTTTTTCACAAATCTTTTCGAGATAAGGGCTACATCGCAGTTACTGAACTTTTTTCATAAATCTTTTCGAGATAAGGGCTACATCGCAGTTACTGAACTTTTTTCACAAATCTTTTCGAGATAAGGGCTACATAAATGAACTACTCACCATCAGCGCAAGCACAACTTCACACACTCGTCCAGGTTCCAAGGGGAGCGCTTTCATCAGGATAGTGAAGCGGCGACAAAGAATCCCGAAGCATGATTCAACAATTCTCCGCGATCTGAAACGTGATTGAGTCAATTACTTATGAATGTATTGTAAAAAAACGCAGAACCAACTCGAACGGAGAAAGAACTCACCCAGATAATTTAGCATTGTAGTGACGGCGTGGCCTGCTCTGAGCAGACTGGGGAGTTGTGAAGGGTCGGAGCATTCGTGTAGTCATCGCGAAACCACCATCGATTAGAATGTGGTAGGGTACTGGACCTACAGTTCCAAGGTTCTCGGTGGCAGGAAACAGATGGTCGTTGGATTCAATAAATCTCTGAAATAAAATGAAGTCTTGCTCGCAAGCTCTACATGAACAATGTGAGATAGATTTTGGAAGTTGAACTGATACCTTCAGCTCGGAGGTGTTGTAGATTCCCGCGTCGCTATTCCTGCCTGCTGCACCAAGATCATACCAAATAATCCGATAATCCACGTCGACAACGGCGAGAAGAACCACGGAAAAAAAATTCTTGTAGTTGAAGTACTGGCTTCCTGTCCCATGAGGTTTCTGAAAACAGCTATTATAACTTCTTTTGAACCAAATTTCACCCAGTTTCAGCTGGTTTACACATGAACACCTATTATAACTTCTTTTGAACCAAATTTCACCCAGTTTCAGCTGGTTCACACATGAACAGCTATTATAACTTCTTTTGAACCAAATTTCACCCAGTTTCAGCTGGTTCACACATGAACACCTATTGTAACTTCTTTTGAACCAAATTTCACCCAGTTTCAGCTGGTTCACACATGAACACCTATTGTAACTTCTTTTGAACCAAATTTCACCCAGTTTCAGCTGGTTCACACATGAACACCAACCTTGATAGCTATATGCTTCCCGTCGAGCGCTGCCACACATCTCGGGTAATCGTATCTGTTTTGGAACTGCCTTGCAGACTTTTCAAGATCATCACGTGTTACTGGAGGGAAAGCGGAGTCTTGCATAACTGAAAGAGAAAGAGGAAATTATTCTTCCCCACTTTTACTTAAACGTTGAGTTATGAGCCCGCTACTCCTACAACATTCTCAGAAAGCAAACAACCCGAGTTCTACCATAGAAGTGAGTACGGGCGTAGTATCTGGATTACCTTCAATTATTGCCCTTGTGACTTCCGATATTACGACTGAACAAGTAGATTTTCCAATGTTGAACTCTTTGGCCAGGGCCTCAAATGTGTAGGAGTGACCGGCCCACCTGAAACAGAACAATTTGAAAGTTACGTATTCCAAAAATCAACATATTCCGCACACTGAGCTTCTTCCTTGGTGGAACAAACCCGAATAACGTTGAAAACTACGTATGGATCAGAATATAAACAGTATTCTCACCTAAGAAAGAGACACAAACGTTGCATGGAGGTAATCGGTTGTCTGTGAGTCGTTTCGTGATTCAATCTGTGAGCTATCGCATTGTGAAGATCCATGAACTCTCCAGCGCTCAATCTTGCATATTCGATAAAGGCATTCTCGTCCTTTGAGCCCAGATAGGAATCAAATGTTTGGAATCGGGTGTACAATTGAGGAAGGTGCTCTGCTCTTATGTAGGCCCTTTGCTTAGACGATACCAAGGTCAACATTGTACCGAAAATAGCTTGAGCAAGTTTCAGTTTTTGCCGTAGACGTGCAGAAGCTACCGCGCGAGAAGGACGTGGTACCATCCTAGAATAATATCACTGTCTTCAACAAATGGCGTAACATTTCGTAGGAACTGTACATTCTTCACAATTAGGATCACAAAGTAACTCCTCCATTAACGAAATCTGCACCCAGATGGACAATACATAATATGAGCAAGAAATTGGATTCGAATTTATATTATAAGTAGTATGAATCAGTTTACGAAAATAAAAACTGAAATAATATGAGTTAATAATATGGAGGCTCGAACGTCACGGCCTCTGCCTTTGATAGCAAGCAAAGGCAGCGGCATCTTGAGTTGGATGCGAAAGCCGCCCAATCCGGCGGCAAATGTGAGCGGCCGAGGCAAAATAAGTATGAACCTTCCAAATGCACCTGGGTGCACGAGTTTCTGCACCTGGGTGCAGCGGCTCAATCGATAATCATGATTTTAGCAGGCGCGCCCCCGAGTTGAAAAGCCGCTGCATCTGGGTGCACGTAGTCTGAACCCAGCCTTAGCTGATCTGAGCAGAACAAACGATTCTGCCCTAGTAGGGCAGAAACTGGTGTGAACAGAACCTTGTTTCCTATGAAAACAAAGAGTTTGTTCACTCATTCTGCCCTAGTAGGGCATGGAAGTGGTTTTGCTCGAGTGTGGATCGGATGTCAATGAGACTTTCCTGTTCTGGAAAAACAGTTAGCTGATCTGAGCAGAACAAACGATTCTGCCCTAGTAGGGCAGCAAAATGGTTCGGAGAGAACAACGTTCCGTATCCTACGAGGAAACAGATTTTGTTCACTCATTCTGGCCTAGTAGGACAGAAAAGTGGTTTTGCTCAAGTGTGGATCGGATCTCGATGATACTTTCCTGTTCTGGAAAAACAGTTAGCTGATCTGAGCAGAACAAACTATTCTGCCCTATTAGGGCAGCAAAATGGTTCGGAGAGAACAACGTTCCGTATCCTACGAGGAAACATATTTTGTTCACTCATTCTGCCCTAGTAGGGCAGAAAAGTGGTTTTGTTCGAGTGTGGATCGGATGTCAATGAGACTTTCCTGTTCTGGAAAAACAGTTAGCTGATCTGAGCAAAACAAACGATTCTGCCCTAGTAGGGCAGGAACTGGTGTGTACAGAACCTCGTTCCGTTTCCTATGAAAACAAAGAGTTTGTTCACTCATTCTGCCCTAGTAGGGCAGAAAAGTGGTTTTGCTTAAGTGTGGATTGGATGTCGAATAGACTTTCTTGTTCTGGAAAAACAGTTAGCTGATCTGAGCAGAACAAACTATTCTGCCCTAGTAGGGCAGAAAAGTGGTTTTGCTTGAGTGTGGATCGGATCTTGATGATACTTTCCTGTTCTGGAAAAACAGTTAGCTGATCTGAGCAGAACAAACTATTCTGCACTAGTAGGGCAGCAAAATGGTTAGGAGAGAACAACGTTCCGTATCCTACGAGGAAACCGATTTTGTTCACTCATTCTGGCCTAGTAGGACAGAAAAATGGTTTTGCTCGAGTGTGGATCGGTTTTCGATGATACTTTCCTGTTCTGGAAAAACAGTTAGCTGATCTGAGCAGAACAAACTATTCTGCCCTAGTAGGGCAGAAAAGTGGTTTTGCTCGAGTGTGGATCGGATGTCGATGAGACTTTCCTGTTCTGGAAAAACAGTTAGCAAACTATTCTGCCCTAGTAGGGCAGCAAAATGGTTCGGAGAGAACAACGTTGCGTGTCCTACGAGAAAACAGATTTTGTTCACTCATTCTGCCCTAGTAGGGCAGAAAAGTGGTTTTGCTCGAGTGTGGATCGGATGTCAATGAGACTTCCCTGTTCTGGAAAAACAGTTAGCTGATCTGAGCAGAACAAACGATTCTGTCCTAGTAGGGCAGAAACTGGTGTGAACAGAACCTTGTTTCCTATGAAAACAAAGAGTTTGTTCACTCATTCTGCCCTAGTAGGGCATAAAAGTGTGTGAACAGAACCTCGTTCCGTTTCCTATGAAAACGAAGATTTTGTTCACTCATTCTGGCCTAGTAGGGCAGAAAAGTGGTTTTGCTCGAGTGTGGATCGGATGTCGATTAGACTTTCCTGTTCTGGAAAAACACTTAGCTGATCTGAGCAGAACAAACGATTCTGTCCTAGTAGGGCAGCAAAATGGTTTGGAGAGAACAACGTTCCGTATCCTACGAGGAAACCGATTTTGTTCACTCATTCTGGCCTAGTAGGACAGAAAAATGGTTTTGCTTGAGTGTGGATCGGATGTCGATGAGACTTTCCTGTTCTGGAAAAACAGTTAGCAAACTATTCTGCCCTAGTAGGGCAGCAAAATGGTTCGGAGAGAACAACGTTCCGTCTGCTACGAGGAAACAGATTTTGTTCACTCATTCTGCCCTAGTAGGGCAGAAAAGTGGTTTTGCTCGAGTGTGGATCGGATGTCAATGAGACTTTCCTGTTCTGGAACAAACAGTTAGCTGATCTGAGCAGAACAAACGATTCTGCCCTAGTAGGGCAGAAACTGGTGTGAACAGAACCTTGTTTCCTATGAAAACAAAGAGTTTGTTCATTCATTCTGCCCTAGTAGGGCATACAAGTGGTTTTGCTCGAGTGTGGATTGGATGTCAATGAGACTTTCCTGTTCTGGAAAAACAGTTAGCTGATCTGAGCAGAACAAACGATTCTGCCCTAGTAGGGCAGCAAAATGGTTCGGAGAGAACAACGTTCCGTATCCTACGAGGAAACAGATTTTGTTCACTCATTCTGGCCTAGTAGGACAGAAAAGTGGTTTTGCTCGAGTGTGGATCGGATCTCGATGATACTTTCCTGTTCTGGAAAAACAGTTAGCTGATCTGAGCAGAACAAACTATTCTGCCCTAGTAGGGCAGCAAAATGGTTCGTAGAGAACAACGTTCCGTATCCTACGAGGAAACATATTTTGTTCACTTATTCTGCCCTAGTAGGGCAGAAAAGTGGTTTTGTTCGAGTGTGGATCGGATGTCAATGAGACTTTCCTGTTCTGGAAAAACAGTTAGCTGATCTGAGCAAAACAAACGATTCTGCCCTAGTAGGGCAGGAACTGGTGTGAACAGAACCTCGTTCCGTTTCCTATGAAAACAAAGAGTTTGTTCACTCATTCTGCCCTAGTAGGGCAGAAAAGTGGTTTTGCTTAAGTGTGGATTGGATGTCGAATAGACTTTCTTGTTCTGGAAAAACAGTTAGCTGATCTGAGCAGAACAAACTATTCTGCCTTAGTAGGGCAGAAAAATGGTTCGGAGAGAACAACGTTCCGTATCCTACGAGAAAACATATTTTGTTCACTCATTCTGGCCTAGTAGGGCAGAAAAGTGGTTTTGCTCGAGTGTGGATCGGATGTCGATTAGACTTTCCTGTTCTGGAAAAACACTTAGCTGATCTGAGCAGAACAAACGATTCTGTCCTAGTAGGGCAGCAAAATGGTTTGGAGAGAACAACGTTCCGTATCCTACGAGGAAACCGATTTTGTTCACTCATTCTGGCCTAGTAGGACAGAAAAATGGTTTTGCTTGAGTGTAGATCGGATGTCGATGATACTTTCCTGTTCTGGAAAAACAGTTAGCTTATCTGAGCAGAACAAACTATTCTGCCCTAGTAGGGCAGAAAAGTGGTTTTGCTCGAGTGTGGATCGGATGTCGATGAGACTTTCCTGTTCTGGAAAAACAGTTAGCAAACTATTCTGCCCTAGTAGGGCAGCAAAATGGTTCGGAGAGAACAACGTTCCGTCTGCTACGAGGAAACAGATTTTGTTCACTCATTCTGCCCTAGTAGGGAAGAAAAGTGGTTTTGCTCGAGTGTGGATTGGATGTCAATGAGACTTTCCTGTTCTGGAAAAAACAGTTAGCTGATCTGAGCAGAACAAACGATTCTGCCCTAGTAGGGCAAAAACTGGTGTGAACAGAACCTTGTTTCCTATGAAAACAAAGAGTTTGTTCATTCATTCTGCCCTAGTAGGGCATAAAAGTGGTTTTGCTCGAGTGTGGATTGGATGTCAATGAGACTTTCCTGTTCTGGAAAAACAGTTAGCTGATCTGAGCAGAACAAACGATTCTGCCCTAGTAGGGCAGCAAAATGGTTCGGAGAGAACAACGTTCCGTATCCTACGAGGAAACAGATTTTGTTCACTCATTCTGGCCTAGTAGGACAGAAAAGTGGTTTTGCTCGAGTGTGGATCGGATCTCGATGATACTTTCCTGTTCTGGAAAAACAGTTAGCTGATCTGAGCAGAACAAACTATTCTGCCCTAGTAGGGCAGCAAAATGGTTCGGAGAGAACAACGTTCCGTATCCTACGAGGAAACATATTTTGTTCACTTATTCTGCCCTAGTAGGGCAGAAAAGTGGTTTTGTTCGAGTGTGGATCGGATGTCAATGAGACTTTCCTGTTCTGGAAAAACAGTTAGCTGATCTGAGCAAAACAAACGATTCTGCCCTAGTAGGGCAGGAACTGGTGTGAACAGAACCTCGTTCCGTTTCCTATGAAAACAAAGAGTTTGTTCACTCATTCTGCCCTAGTAGGGCAGAAAAGTGGTTTTGCTTAAGTGTGGATTGGATGTCGAATAGACTTTCTTGTTCTGGAAAAACAGTTAGCTGATCTGAGCAGAACAAACTATTCTGCCTTAGTAGAGCAGAAAAATGGTTCGGAGAGAACAACGTTCCGTATCCTACGAGAAAACATATTTTGTTCACTCATTCTGCCCTAGTAGGGCAGAAAAGTGGTTTAGCTCGAGTGTGGATCGGATGTCCATGAGACTTTCCTGTTCTGGAAAAACAGTTAGCTGATCTGAGCAGAACAAACGATTCTGCCCTAGTAGGGCAGGAACTGGTGTGAACAGAACCTCGTTCCGTTTCCTATGAAAACAAAGAGTTTGTTCACACATTCTGCCCTAGTAGGGCAGAAAAGTGGTTTTGCTCAAGTGTGGATTGGATGTCGAATAGACTTTCTTGTTCTGGAAAAACAGTTAGCTGATCTGAGCAGAACAAACTATTCTGCCTTAGTAGGGCAGAAAAATGGTTCGGAGAGAACAACGTTCCGTATCCTACGAGAAAACATATTTTGTTCACTCATTCTGCCCTAGTAGGGCAGAAAAGTGGTTTAGCTCGAGTGTGGATCGGATGTCCATGAGACTTTCCTGTTCTGGAAAAACAGTTAGCTGATCTGAGCAGAACAAACGATTCTGCCCTAGTAGGGCAGGAACTGGTGTGAACAGAACCTCGTTCCGTTTCCTATGAAAACAAAGAGTTTGTTCACACATTCTGCCCTAGTAGGGCAGAAAAGTGGTTTTGCTCAAGTGTGGATTGGATGTCGAATAGACTTTCTTGTTCTGGAAAAACAGTTAGCTGATCTGAGCAGAACAAACTATTCTGCCTTAGTAGGGCAGCAAAATGGTTCAGAGAGAACAACGTTCCGTATCCTAAGAGGAAACCGATTTTGTTCACTCATTTTGGCCTAGCAGGACAGAAAAATGGTTTTGCTCGAGTGTGGATCGGATTTCGATGATACTTTCCTGTTCTGGAAAACAGTTAGCAAACTATTTTGCCCTAGTAGGGCAGAAAAGTGGTTTTGCTCGAGTGTGGATCGAATGTCGATGAGACTTTCCTGTTCTGGAGAAACAGTTAGCAAACTATTCTGCCTTAGTAGGGCAGCAAAATGGTTCGGAGAGAACAACGTTCCGTCTCTTACGAGGAAACAGACTTTGTTCACTCATTCTGCCCTAGTAGGGCAGAAAAGTGGTTTTGCGCGAGTGTGGATCGGATGTCAATGAGACTTTCCTGTTCTGGAAAACACTTAGCTGATCTGAGCAGAACAAACTATTCTGCCCTAGTAGGGCAGCAAAATGGTTCGGAGAGAACAACGTTCCGTATCCTACGAGGAAACATATTTTGTTCACTTATTCTGCCCTAGTAGGGCAGAAAAGTGGTTTTGTTCGAGTGTGGATCGGATGTCAATGAGACTTTCCTGTTCTGGAAAAACAGTTAGCTGATCTGAGCAAAACAAACGATTCTGCCCTAGTAGGGCAGGAACTGGTGTGAACAGAACCTCGTTCCGTTTCCTATGAAAACAAAGAGTTTGTTCACTCATTCTGCCCTAGTAGGGCAGAAAAGTGGTTTTGCTTAAGTGTGGATTGGATGTCGAATAGACTTTCTTGTTCTGGAAAAACAGTTAGCTGATCTGAGCAGAACAAACTATTCTGCCTTAGTAGGGCAGAAAAATGGTTCGGAGAGAACAACGTTCCGTATCCTACGAGAAAACATATTTTGTTCACTCATTCTGCCCTAGTAGGGCAGAAAAGTGGTTTAGCTCGAGTGTGGATCGGATGTCCATGAGACTTTCCTGTTCTGGAAAAACAGTTAGCTGATCTGAGCAGAACAAACGATTCTGCCCTAGTAGGGCAGGAACTGGTGTGAACAGAACCTCGTTCCGTTTCCTATGAAAACAAAGAGTTTGTTCACACATTCTGCCCTAGTAGGGCAGAAAAGTGGTTTTGCTCAAGTGTGGATTGGATGTCGAATAGACTTTCTTGTTCTGGAAAAACAGTTAGCTGATCTGAGCAGAACAAACTATTCTGCCTTAGTAGGGCAGAAAAATGGTTCGGAGAGAACAACGTTCCGTATCCTACGAGAAAACATATTTTGTTCACTCATTCTGCCCTAGTAGGGCAGAAAAGTGGTTTAGCTCGAGTGTGGATCGGATGTCCATGAGACTTTCCTGTTCTGGAAAAACAGTTAGCTGATCTGAGCAGAACAAACGATTCTGCCCTAGTAGGGCAGGAACTGGTGTGAACAGAACCTCGTTCCGTTTCCTATGAAAACAAAGAGTTTGTTCACACATTCTGCCCTAGTAGGGCAGAAAAGTGGTTTTGCTCAAGTGTGGATTGGATGTCGAATAGACTTTCTTGTTCTGGAAAAACAGTTAGCTGATCTGAGCAGAACAAACTATTCTGCCTTAGTAGGGCAGAAAAATGGTTCGGAGAGAACAACGTTCCGTATCCTACGAGAAAACATATTTTGTTCACTCATTCTGCCCTAGTAGGGCAGAAAAGTGGTTTAGCTCGAGTGTGGATCGGATGTCCATGAGACTTTCCTGTTCTGGAAAAACAGTTAGCTGATCTGAGCAGAACAAACGATTCTGCCCTAGTAGGGCAGGAACTGGTGTGAACAGAACCTCGTTCCGTTTCCTATGAAAACAAAGAGTTTGTTCACACATTCTGCCCTAGTAGGGCAGAAAAGTGGTTTTGCTCAAGTGTGGATTGGATGTCGAATAGACTTTCTTGTTCTGGGAAAACAGTTAGCTGATCTGAGCAGAACAAACTATTCTGCCTTAGTAGGGCAGAAAAATGGTTCGGAGAGAACAACGTTCCGTATCCTACGAGAAAACATATTTTGTTCACTCATTCTGCCCTAGTAGGGCAGAAAAGTGGTTTAGCTCGAGTGTGGATCGGATGTCCATGAGACTTTCCTGTTCTGGAAAAACAGTTAGCTGATCTGAGCAGAACAAACGATTCTGCCCTAGTAGGGCAGGAACTGGTGTGAACAGAACCTCGTTCCGTTTCCTATGAAAACAAAGAGTTTGTTCACACATTCTGCCCTAGTAGGGCAGAAAAGTGGTTTTGCTCAAGTGTGGATTGGATGTCGAATAGACTTTCTTGTTCTGGAAAAACAGTTAGCTGATCTGAGCAGAACAAACTATTCTGCCTTAGTAGGGCAGCAAAATGGTTCAGAGAGAACAACGTTCCGTATCCTAAGAGGAAACCGATTTTGTTCACTCATTCTGGCCTAGCAGGACAGAAAAATGGTTTTGCTCGAGTGTGGATCGGATTTCGATGATACTTTCCTGTTCTGGAAAACAGTTAGCAAACTATTTTGCCCTAGTAGGGCAGAAAAGTGGTTTTGCTCGAGTGTGGATCGAATGTCGATGAGACTTTCCTGTTCTGGAGAAACAGTTAGCAAACTATTCTGCCTTAGTAGGGCAGCAAAATGGTTCGGAGAGAACAACGTTCCGTCTCTTACGAGGAAACAGACTTTGTTCACTCATTCTGCCCTAGTAGGGCAGAAAAGTGGTTTTGCGCGAGTGTGGATCGGATGTCAATGAGACTTTCCTGTTCTGGAAAACACTTAGCTGATCTGAGCAGAACAAACTATTCTGCCCTAGTAGGGCAGCAAAATGGTTCGGAGAGAACAACGTTCCGTCTCCTACGAGAAAACAGATTTTGTTCACTCATTCTGGCCTAGTAGGGCAGAAAAGTGGTTTTGCTCGAGTGTGGATCGGATGTCGATTAGACTTTCCTGTTCTGGAAAACACTTAGCTGATCTGAGCAGAACAAACTATTCTTCCCTAGTAGGGCAGCAAAATGGTTTGGAGAGAACAACGTTCCGTATCTTACGAGGAAATAGATTTTGTTCACTCATTCTGGCCTAGTAGGGCAGAAAAGTGGTTTTGCTCGAGTGTGGATCGGATGACAATGAGACTTCCCTGTTCTGGAAAAACAGTTAGCTGATCTGAGCAGAACGAACGATTCTGCCCTAGTAGGGCAGCAAAATGGGTCGGAGAGAACAACGTTCCGTATCCTACGAGGAAACAGATTTTGTTCACTCATTCTGGCCTAGTAGGACAGAAAAGTGGTTTTGCTCGAGTGTGGATCGGATCTCGATGGTACTTTCCTGTTCTGGAAAAATAGTTAGCTGATCTGAGCAGAACAAACTATTCTGCCCTAGTAGGGCAGCAAAATGGTTCGGAGAGAACAACGTTCCGTATCCTACGAGGAAACAGATTTTGTTCACTCATTCTGGCCTAGTAGGACAGAAAAGTGGTTTTGCTCGAGTGTGGATCGGATCTCGATGATACTTTCCTGTTCTGGAAAAACAGTTAGCTGATCTGAGCAGAACAAACTATTCTGCCCTAGTAGGGCAGCAAAATGGTTCGGAGAGAACAACGTTGCGTGTCCTACGAGAAAACAGATTTTGTTCACTCATTCTGCCCTAGTAGGGCAGAAAAGTGGTTTTGCTCGAGTGTGGATCGGATGTCAATGAGACTTCCCTGTTCTGGAAAAACAGTTAGCTGATCTGAGCAGAACAAACGATTCTGTCCTAGTAGGGCAGAAACTGGTGTGAACAGAACCTTGTTTCCTATGAAAACAAAGAGTTTGTTCACTCATTCTGCCCTAGTAGGGCATAAAAGTGTGTGAACAGAACCTCGTTCCGTTTCCTATGAAAACGAAGATTTTGTTCACTCATTCTGGCCTAGTAGGGCAGAAAAGTGGTTTTGCTCGAGTGTGGATCGGATGTCGATTAGACTTTCCTGTTCTGGAAAAACACTTAGCTGATCTGAGCAGAACAAACGATTCTGTCCTAGTAGGGCAGCAAAATGGTTTGGAGAGAACAACGTTCCGTATCCTACGAGGAAACCGATTTTGTTCACTCATTCTGGCCTAGTAGGACAGAAAAATGGTTTTGCTTGAGTGTAGATCGGATGTCGATGATACTTTCCTGTTCTGGAAAAACAGTTAGCTTATCTGAGCAGAACAAACTATTCTGCCCTAGTAGGGCAGAAAAGTGGTTTTGCTCGAGTGTGGATCGGATGTCGATGAGACTTTCCTGTTCTGGAAAAACAGTTAGCAAACTATTCTGCCCTAGTAGGGCAGCAAAATGGTTCGGAGAGAACAACGTTCCGTCTGCTACGAGGAAACAGATTTTGTTCACTCATTCTGCCCTAGTAGGGCAGAAAAGTGGTTTTGCTCGAGTGTGGATCGGATGTCAATGAGACTTTCCTGTTCTGGAAAAACAGTTAGCTGATCTGAGCAAAACAAACGATTCTGCCCTAGTAGGGCAGGAACTGGTGTGAACAGAACCTCGTTCCGTTTCCTATGAAAACAAAGAGTTTGTTCACTCATTCTGCCCTAGTAGGGCAGAAAAGTGGTTTTGCGCGAGTGTGGATCGGATGTCAATGAGACTTTCCTGTTCTGGAAAACACTTAGCTGATCTGAGCAGAACAAACTATTCTGCCCTAGTAGGGCAGCAAAATGGTTCGGAGAGAACAACGTTCCGTATCCTACGAGGAAACATATTTTGTTCACTTATTCTGCCCTAGTAGGGCAGAAAAGTGGTTTTGTTCGAGTGTGGATCGGATGTCAATGAGACTTTCCTGTTCTGGAAAAACAGTTAGCTGATCTGAGCAAAACAAACGATTCTGCCCTAGTAGGGCAGGAACTGGTGTGAACAGAACCTCGTTCCGTTTCCTATGAAAACAAAGAGTTTGTTCACTCATTCTGCCCTAGTAGGGCAGAAAAGTGGTTTTGCTTAAGTGTGGATTGGATGTCGAATAGACTTTCTTGTTCTGGAAAAACAGTTAGCTGATCTGAGCAGAACAAACTATTCTGCCTTAGTAGGGCAGAAAAATGGTTCGGAGAGAACAACGTTCCGTATCCTACGAGAAAACATATTTTGTTCACTCATTCTGCCCTAGTAGGGCAGAAAAGTGGTTTAGCTCGAGTGTGGATCGGATGTCCATGAGACTTTCCTGTTCTGGAAAAACAGTTAGCTGATCTGAGCAGAACAAACGATTCTGCCCTAGTAGGGCAGGAACTGGTGTGAACAGAACCTCGTTCCGTTTCCTATGAAAACAAAGAGTTTGTTCACACATTCTGCCCTAGTAGGGCAGAAAAGTGGTTTTGCTCAAGTGTGGATTGGATGTCGAATAGACTTTCTTGTTCTGGAAAAACAGTTAGCTGATCTGAGCAGAACAAACTATTCTGCCTTAGTAGGGCAGAAAAATGGTTCGGAGAGAACAACGTTCCGTATCCTACGAGAAAACATATTTTGTTCACTCATTCTGCCCTAGTAGGGCAGAAAAGTGGTTTAGCTCGAGTGTGGATCGGATGTCCATGAGACTTTCCTGTTCTGGAAAAACAGTTAGCTGATCTGAGCAGAACAAACGATTCTGCCCTAGTAGGGCAGGAACTGGTGTGAACAGAACCTCGTTCCGTTTCCTATGAAAACAAAGAGTTTGTTCACACATTCTGCCCTAGTAGGGCAGAAAAGTGGTTTTGCTCAAGTGTGGATTGGATGTCGAATAGACTTTCTTGTTCTGGGAAAACAGTTAGCTGATCTGAGCAGAACAAACTATTCTGCCTTAGTAGGGCAGAAAAATGGTTCGGAGAGAACAACGTTCCGTATCCTACGAGAAAACATATTTTGTTCACTCATTCTGCCCTAGTAGGGCAGAAAAGTGGTTTAGCTCGAGTGTGGATCGGATGTCCATGAGACTTTCCTGTTCTGGAAAAACAGTTAGCTGATCTGAGCAGAACAAACGATTCTGCCCTAGTAGGGCAGGAACTGGTGTGAACAGAACCTCGTTCCGTTTCCTATGAAAACAAAGAGTTTGTTCACACATTCTGCCCTAGTAGGGCAGAAAAGTGGTTTTGCTCAAGTGTGGATTGGATGTCGAATAGACTTTCTTGTTCTGGAAAAACAGTTAGCTGATCTGAGCAGAACAAACTATTCTGCCTTAGTAGGGCAGCAAAATGGTTCAGAGAGAACAACGTTCCGTATCCTAAGAGGAAACCGATTTTGTTCACTCATTCTGGCCTAGCAGGACAGAAAAATGGTTTTGCTCGAGTGTGGATCGGATTTCGATGATACTTTCCTGTTCTGGAAAACAGTTAGCAAACTATTTTGCCCTAGTAGGGCAGAAAAGTGGTTTTGCTCGAGTGTGGATCGAATGTCGATGAGACTTTCCTGTTCTGGAGAAACAGTTAGCAAACTATTCTGCCTTAGTAGGGCAGCAAAATGGTTCGGAGAGAACAACGTTCCGTCTCTTACGAGGAAACAGACTTTGTTCACTCATTCTGCCCTAGTAGGGCAGAAAAGTGGTTTTGCGCGAGTGTGGATCGGATGTCAATGAGACTTTCCTGTTCTGGAAAACACTTAGCTGATCTGAGCAGAACAAACTATTCTGCCCTAGTAGGGCAGCAAAATGGTTCGGAGAGAACAACGTTCCGTCTCCTACGAGAAAACAGATTTTGTTCACTCATTCTGGCCTAGTAGGGCAGAAAAGTGGTTTTGCTCGAGTGTGGATCGGATGTCGATTAGACTTTCCTGTTCTGGAAAACACTTAGCTGATCTGAGCAGAACAAACTATTCTTCCCTAGTAGGGCAGCAAAATGGTTTGGAGAGAACAACGTTCCGTATCTTACGAGGAAATAGATTTTGTTCACTCATTCTGGCCTAGTAGGGCAGAAAAGTGGTTTTGCTCGAGTGTGGATCGGATGACAATGAGACTTCCCTGTTCTGGAAAAACAGTTAGCTGATCTGAGCAGAACGAACGATTCTGCCCTAGTAGGGCAGCAAAATGGGTCGGAGAGAACAACGTTCCGTATCCTACGAGGAAACAGATTTTGTTCACTCATTCTGGCCTAGTAGGACAGAAAAGTGGTTTTGCTCGAGTGTGGATCGGATCTCGATGGTACTTTCCTGTTCTGGAAAAACAGTTAGCTGATCTGAGCAGAACAAACTATTCTGCCCTAGTAGGGCAGCAAAATGGTTCGGAGAGAACAACGTTCCGTATCCTACGAGGAAACAGATTTTGTTCACTCATTCTGGCCTAGTAGGACAGAAAAGTGGTTTTGCTCGAGTGTGGATCGGATCTCGATGATACTTTCCTGTTCTGGAAAAACAGTTAGCTGATCTGAGCAGAACAAACTATTCTGCCCTAGTAGGGCAGCAAAATGGTTCGGAGAGAACAACGTTGCGTGTCCTACGAGAAAACAGATTTTGTTCACTCATTCTGCCCTAGTAGGGCAGAAAAGTGGTTTTGCTCGAGTGTGGATCGGATGTCAATGAGACTTCCCTGTTCTGGAAAAACAGTTAGCTGATCTGAGCAGAACAAACGATTCTGTCCTAGTAGGGCAGAAACTGGTGTGAACAGAACCTTGTTTCCTATGAAAACAAAGAGTTTGTTCACTCATTCTGCCCTAGTAGGGCATAAAAGTGTGTGAACAGAACCTCGTTCCGTTTCCTATGAAAACGAAGATTTTGTTCACTCATTCTGGCCTAGTAGGGCAGAAAAGTGGTTTTGCTCGAGTGTGGATCGGATGTCGATTAGACTTTCCTGTTCTGGAAAAACACTTAGCTGATCTGAGCAGAACAAACGATTCTGTCCTAGTAGGGCAGCAAAATGGTTTGGAGAGAACAACGTTCCGTATCCTACGAGGAAACCGATTTTGTTCACTCATTCTGGCCTAGTAGGACAGAAAAATGGTTTTGCTTGAGTGTAGATCGGATGTCGATGATACTTTCCTGTTCTGGAAAAACAGTTAGCTTATCTGAGCAGAACAAACTATTCTGCCCTAGTAGGGCAGAAAAGTGGTTTTGCTCGAGTGTGGATCGGATGTCGATGAGACTTTCCTGTTCTGGAAAAACAGTTAGCAAACTATTCTGCCCTAGTAGGGCAGCAAAATGGTTCGGAGAGAACAACGTTCCGTCTGCTACGAGGAAACAGATTTTGTTCACTCATTCTGCCCTAGTAGGGCAGAAAAGTGGTTTTGCTCGAGTGTGGATCGGATGTCAATGAGACTTTCCTGTTCTGGAACAAACAGTTAGCTGATCTGAGCAGAACAAACGATTCTGCCCTAGTAGGGCAGAAACTGGTGTGAACAGAACCTTGTTTCCTATGAAAACAAAGAGTTTGTTCACTCATTCTGGCCTAGTAGGACAGAAAAGTGGTTTTGCTCGAGTGTGGATCGGATCTCGATGATACTTTCCTGTTCTGGAAAAACAGTTAGCTGATCTGAGCAGAACAAACTATTCTGCCCTAGTAGGGCAGCAAAATGGTTCGGAGAGAACAACGTTCCGTATCCTACGAGGAAACAGATTTTGTTCACTCATTCTGGCCTAGTAGGACAGAAAAGTGGTTTTGCTCGAGTGTGGATCGGATCTCGATGATACTTTCCTGTTCTGGAAAAACAGTTAGCTTATCTGAGCAGAACAAACTATTCTGCCCTAGTAGGGCAGAAAAGTGGTTTTGCTCGAGTGTGGATCGGATGTCGATGAGACTTTCCTGTTCTGGAAAAACAGTTAGCAAACTATTCTGCCCTAGTAGGGCAGCAAAATGGTTCGGAGAGAACAACGTTCCGTCTGCTACGAGGAAACAGATTTTGTTCACTCATTCTGCCCTAGTAGGGCAGAAAAGTGGTTTTGCTCGAGTGTGGATTGGATGTCAATGAGACTTTCCTGTTCTGGAAAAAACAGTTAGCTGATCTGAGCAGAACAAACGATTCTGCCCTAGTAGGGCAGAAACTGGTGTGAACAGAACCTTGTTTCCTATGAAAACAAAGAGTTTGTTCATTCATTCTGCCCTAGTAGGGCATAACAGTGGTTTTGCTCGAGTGTGGATTGGATGTCAATGAGACTTTCCTGTTCTGGAAAAACAGTTAGCTGATCTGAGCAGAACAAACGATTCTGCCCTAGTAGGGCAGCAAAATGGTTCGGAGAGAACAACGTTCCGTATCCTACGAGGAAACAGATTTTGTTCACTCATTCTGGCCTAGTAGGACAGAAAAGTGGTTTTGCTCGAGTGTGGATCGGATCTCGATGATACTTTCCTGTTCTGGAAAAACAGTTAGCTGATCTGAGCAGAACAAACTATTCTGCCCTAGTAGGGCAGCAAAATGGTTCGGAGAGAACAACGTTCCGTATCCTACGAGGAAACATATTTTGTTCACTTATTCTGCCCTAGTAGGGCAGAAAAGTGGTTTTGTTCGAGTGTGGATCGGATGTCAATGAGACTTTCCTGTTCTGGAAAAACAGTTAGCTGATCTGAGCAAAACAAACGATTCTGCCCTAGTAGGGCAGGAACTGGTGTGAACAGAACCTCGTTCCGTTTCCTATGAAAACAAAGAGTTTGTTCACTCATTCTGCCCTAGTAGGGCAGAAAAGTGGTTTTGCTTAAGTGTGGATTGGATGTCGAATAGACTTTCTTGTTCTGGAAAAACAGTTAGCTGATCTGAGCAGAACAAACTATTCTGCCTTAGTAGGGCAGAAAAATGGTTCGGAGAGAACAACGTTCCGTATCCTACGAGAAAACATATTTTGTTCACTCATTCTGCCCTAGTAGGGCAGAAAAGTGGTTTAGCTCGAGTGTGGATCGGATGTCCATGAGACTTTCCTGTTCTGGAAAAACAGTTAGCTGATCTGAGCAGAACAAACGATTCTGCCCTAGTAGGACAGGAACTGGTGTGAACAGAACCTCGTTCCGTTTCCTATGAAAACAAAGAGTTTGTTCACACATTCTGCCCTAGTAGGGCAGAAAAGTGGTTTTGCTCAAGTGTGGATTGGATGTCGAATAGACTTTCTTGTTCTGGAAAAACAGTTAGCTGATCTGAGCAGAACAAACTATTCTGCCTTAGTAGGGCAGAAAAATGGTTCGGAGAGAACAACGTTCCGTATCCTACGAGAAAACATATTTTGTTCACCCATTCTGCCCTAGTAGGGCAGAAAAGTGGTTTAGCTCGAGTGTGGATCGGATGTCCATGAGACTTTCCTGTTCTGGAAAAACAGTTAGCTGATCTGAGCAGAACAAACGATTCTGCCCTAGTAGGGCAGGAACTGGTGTGAACAGAACCTCGTTCCGTTTCCTATGAAAACAAAGAGTTTGTTCACACATTCTGCCCTAGTAGGGCAGAAAAGTGGTTTTGCTCAAGTGTGGATTGGATGTCGAAAAGACTTTCTTGTTCTGGAAAAACAGTTAGCTGATCTGAGCAGAACAAACTATTCTGCCTTAGTAGGGCAGCAAAATGGTTCAGAGAGAACAACGTTCCGTATCCTAAGAGGAAACCGATTTTGTTCACTCATTCTGGCCTAGCAGGACAGAAAAATGGTTTTGCTCGAGTGTGGATCGGATTTCGATGATACTTTCCTGTTCTGGAAAACAGTTAGCAAACTATTTTGCCCTAGTAGGGCAGAAAAGTGGTTTTGCTCGAGTGTGGATCGAATGTCGATGAGACTTTCCTGTTCTGGAGAAACAGTTAGCAAACTATTCTGCCTTAGTAGGGCAGCAAAATGGTTCGGAGAGAACAACGTTCCGTCTCTTACGAGGAAACAGACTTTGTTCACTCATTCTGCCCTAGTAGGGCAGAAAAGTGGTTTTGCGCGAGTGTGGATCGGATGTCAATGAGACTTTCCTGTTCTGGAAAACACTTAGCTGATCTGAGCAGAACAAACTATTCTGCCCTAGTAGGGCAGCAAAATGGTTCGGAGAGAACAACGTTCCGTCTCCTACGAGAAAACAGATTTTGTTCACTCATTCTGGCCTAGTAGGGCAGAAAAGTGGTTTTGCTCGAGTGTGGATCGGATGTCGATTAGACTTTCCTGTTCTGGAAAACACTTAGCTGATCTGAGCAGAACAAACTATTCTTCCCTAGTAGGGCAGCAAAATGGTTTGGAGAGAACAACGTTCCGTATCTTACGAGGAAATAGATTTTGTTCACTCATTCTGGCCTAGTAGGGCAGAAAAGTGGTTTTGCTCGAGTGTGGATCGGATGACAATGAGACTTCCCTGTTCTGGAAAAACAGTTAGCTGATCTGAGCAGAACGAACGATTCTGCCCTAGTAGGCCAGCAAAATGGGTCGGAGAGAACAACGTTCCGTATCCTACGAGGAAACAGATTTTGTTCACTCATTCTGGCCTAGTAGGACAGAAAAGTGGTTTTGCTCGAGTGTGGATCGGATCTCGATGGTACTTTCCTGTTCTGGAAAAACAGTTAGCTGATCTGAGCAGAACAAACTATTCTGCCCTAGTAGGGCAGCAAAATGGTTCGGAGAGAACAACGTTCCCTATCCTACGAGGAAACAGATTTTGTTCACTCATTCTGGCCTAGTAGGACAGAAAAGTGGTTTTGCTCGAGTGTGGATCGGATCTCGATGATACTTTCCTGTTCTGGAAAAACAGTTAGCTGATCTGAGCAGAACAAACTATTCTGCCCTAGTAGGGCAGCAAAATGGTTCGGAGAGAACAACGTTCCGTATCCTACGAGGAACCATATTTTGTTCACTTATTCTGCCCTAGTAGGGCAGAAAAGTGGTTTTGTTCGAGTGTAGATCGGATGTCAATGAGACTTTCCTGTTCTGGAAAAACAGTTAGCTGATCTGAGCAAAACAAACGATTCTGCCCTAGTAGGGCAGGAACTGGTGTGAACAGAACCTCGTTCCGTTTCCTATGAAAACAAAGAGTTTGTTCACTCATTCTGCCCTAGTAGGGCAGAAAAATGGTTTTGCTTAAGTGTGGATTGGATGTCGATTAGACTTTCTTGTTCTGGAAAAACAGTTAGCTGATCTGAGCAGAACAAACTATTCTGCCTTAGTAGGGCAGAAAAATGGTCCGGAGAGAACAACGTTCCGTATCCTACGAGAAAACATATTTTGTTCACTCATTCTGCCCTAGTAGGGCAGAAAAGTGGTTTAGCTCGAGTGTGGATCGGATGTCCATGAGACTTTCCTGTTCTGGAAAAACAGTTAGCTGATCTGAGCAGAACAAACGATTCTGCCCTAGTAGGGCAGGAACTGGTGTGAACAGAACCTCGTTCCGTTTCCTATGAAAACAAAGAGTTTGTTCACACATTCTGCCCTAGTAGGGCAGAAAAGTGGTTTTGATTAAGTGTGGATTGGATGTCGAATAGACTTTCTTGTTCTGGAAAAACAGTTAGCTGATCTGAGCAGAACAAACTATTCTGCCTTAGTAGGGCAGCAAAATGGTTCAGAGAGAACAACGTTCCGTATCCTAAGAGGAAACCGATTTTGTTCACTCATTCTGGCCTAGCAGGACAGAAAAATGGTTTTGCTCGAGTGTGGATCGGATTTCGATGATACTTTCCTGTTCTGGAAAACAGTTAGCAAACTATTTTGCCCTAGTAGGGCAGAAAAGTGGTTTTGCTCGAGTGTGGATCGAATGTCGATGAGACTTTCCTGTTCTGGAGAAACAGTTAGCAAACTATTTTGCCTTAGTAGGGCAGCAAAATGGTTCGGAGAGAACAACGTTCCGTCTCTTACGAGGAAACAGACTTTGTTCACTCATTCTGCCCTAGTAGGGCAGAAAAGTGGTTTTGCGCGAGTGTGGATCGGATGTCAATGAGACTTTCCTGTTCTGGAAAACACTTAGCTGATCTGAGCAGAACAAACTATTCTGCCCTAGTAGGGCAGCAAAATGGTTCGTAGAGAACAACGTTCCGTCTCCTACGAGAAAACAGATTTTGTTCACTCATTCTGGCCTAGTAGGGCAGAAAAGTGGTTTTGCTCGAGTGTGGATCGGATGTCGATTAGACTTTCCTGTTCTGGAAAACACTTAGCTGATCTGAGCAGAACAAACTGTTCTGTCCTAGTAGGGCAGCAAAATGGTTTGGAGAAAACAACGTTCCGTATCCTACAAGGAAACAGATTTTGTTTACTCATTCTGCCCTAGTAGAGCAGAAAAGTAGTGTGAACAGAACCTCGTTCCGTTTCCTATGAAAACAAAGAGTTTGTTCACTCATTCTGCCCTAGTAGGGCAGAAAAGTGGTTTTGCTCAAGTGTGGATTGGATGTCGATTAGACTTCCGTGTTCTGGAAAAACAGTTAGCTGATCTGAGCAGGTGTTCTGCCCTAGTAGGGCAGCAAAATGGTTCGGAGAGAACAACGTTCCGTATCCTACGAAGAAACAGATTTTGTTCACTCATTCTGCCCTAGTAGGGCAGAAAAGTGGTGTGAACTTTTCTGCCCTACTAGGGCAGAATGAGTGAACAAACTCTTTGTTTTCATAGGAAACGGAACGAGGTTCTGTTCACACTACTTTTCTGCCCTACTAGGGCAGAATGAGTGAACAAAATCTGTTTCCTCGTAGGATACGGAACGTTGTTCTCTCCGAACCATTTTGCTGCCCTACTAGGGCAAAAATAGTTTGTTCTGCTCAGATCAGCTAACTGTTTTTCCAGAACAAGAAAGTCTAATCGACATCCGATCCACACTTAAGCAAAACCACTTTTCTGCCCTACTAGGGCAGAATGAGTAAACAAACTCTTTGTTTTCATAGGAAACGGAACGAGGTTTTGTTCCACCAGTTTCTGCCCTACTAGGGCAGAATAGTTTGTTCTGCTCAGATCAGCTAACTGTTTTTCCAAAACACGGAAGTCTAATCGACATCCCAATCCACACTTGAGAAAAAACCACTTTTCCGCCCTACTAGGTCAGAATGAGTGAACAAAATCTTTGTTTTCATAGGAAACCGGAACGAGTTTCTGTTCACACCACTTTTCTGCCCTACTAGGGCAGAATGAGTGAACAAAATCTGTTTCCTCGTAGGATACGGAACGTTGTTTTCTCCGAACCATTTTGCTGCCCTACTAGGACAGAACAGTTTGTTCTGCTCAGATCAGCTAACTGTTTTTCCAGAACACGGAAGTCTAATCGACATCCAATCCACACTTGAGCAAAACCACTTTTCTGCCCTACTAGGGCAGAATGAGTGAACAAACTCTTTGTTTTCATAGGAAACGGAACGAGGTTCTGTTCACACTACTTTTCTGCCCTACTAGGGCAGAATGAGTGAACAAAATTTGTTTCCTCGTAGGATACGGAACGTTGTTCTCTCCGAACCATTTTGCTGCCCTACTAGGGCAGAATAGTTCGTTCTGCTCAGATCAGCTAACTGTTTTTCCAGAACACGGAAGTCTAATCGACATCCAATCCACACTTGAGAAAACCACTTTTCTGCCCCACTAGGGCAGAATGAGTGAACAAACTCTTTGTTTTCATAGGAAACGGAACGAGGTTTTGTTCACACCAGTTCCTGCCCTACTAGGGCAGAATCGTGTGTTCTGCTCAGATCAGCTAACTGTTTTTCCAGAACAGGAAAGTCTCATTGACATCCGATCCTCACTCAAGCAAAATCACTTTTCTGCCCTACTAGGGCAGAATGAGTGAACAAAATCTTTGTTTTCATAGGAAACGGAACGAGATTCTGTTCACACCAGTTTCTGCCCTACTAGGGCAGAATGAGTGAACAAACTCTTTGTTTTCATAGGAAACGGAACGAGGTTCTGTTCACACCAGTTCCTGCCCTACTAGGGCAGAATCGTGTGTTCTGCTCAGATCAGCTAACTGTTTTTCCAGAACAGGAAAGTCTCATTGACATCCGATCCTCACTCGAGCAAAACCACTTTTCTGCCCTACTAGGGCAGAATGAGTGAACAAACTCTTTGTTTTCATAGGAAACGGAACGAGGTTCTGTTCACACCAGTTTCTGCCCTACTAGGGCAGAATCGTGTGTTCTGCTCAGATCAGCTAACTGTTTTTCCAGAACAGGAAAGTCTCATTGACATCCGATCCTCACTCAAGCAAAACCACTTTTCTGCCCTACTAGGGCAGAATGAGTGAACAAACTCTTTGTTTTCATAGGAAACGGAACGAGGTTCTGTTCACACCAGTTTCTGCCCTACTAGGGCAGAATGAGTGAACAAACTCTTTGTTTTCATAGGAAACGGAACGAGGTTCTGTTCACACCAGTTTCTGCCCTACTAGGGCAGAATCGTGTGTTCTGCTCAGATCAGCTAACTGTTTTTCCAGAACAGGAAAGTCTCATTGACATCCGATCCTCACTCGAGCAAAACCACTTTTCTGCCCTACTAGGGCAGAATGAGTGAACAAACTCTTTGTTTTCATAGGAAACGGAACGAGGTTCTGTTCACACCAGTTTCTGCCCTACTAGGGCAGAATCGTGTGTTCTGCTCAGATCAGCTAACTGTTTTTCCAGAACAGGAAAGTCTCATTGACATCCGATCCTCACTCAAGCAAAACCACTTTTCTGCCCTACTAGGGCAGAATGAGTGAACAAACTCTTTGTTTTCATAGGAAACGGAACGAGGTTCTGTTCACACCAGTTCCTGCCCTACTAGGGCAGAATCGTGTGTTCTGCTCAGATCAGCTAACTGTTTTTCCAGAACAGGAAAGTCTCATTGACATCCGATCCTCACTCGAGCCAAACCACTTTTCTGCCCTACTAGGGCAGAATGAGTGAACAAACTCTTTGTTTTCATAGGAAACGGAACGAGGTTCTGTTCACACCAGTTTCTGCCCTACTAGGGCAGAATCGTGTGTTCTGCTCAGATCAGCTAACTGTTTTTCCAGAACAGGAAAGTCTCATTGACATCCGATCCTCACTCAAGCAAAATCACTTTTCTGCCCTACTAGGGCAGAATGAGTGAACAAAATCTTTGTTTTCATAGGAAACGGAACGAGATTCTGTTCACACCAGTTTCTGCCCTACTAGGGCAGAATGAGTGAACAAACTCTTTGTTTTCATAGGAAACGGAACGAGGTTCTGTTCACACCAGTTCCTGCCCTACTAGGGCAGAATCGTGTGTTCTGCTCAGATCAGCTAACTGTTTTTCCAGAACAGGAAAGTCTCATTGACATCCGATCCTCACTCGAGCAAAACCACTTTTCTGCCCTACTAGGGCAGAATGAGTGAACAAACTCTTTGTTTTCATAGGAAACGGAACGAGGTTCTGTTCACACCAGTTTCTGCCCTACTAGGGCAGAATCGTGTGTTCTGCTCAGATCAGCTAACTGTTTTTCCAGAACAGGAAAGTCTCATTGACATCCGATCCTCACTCAAGCAAAACCACTTTTCTGCCCTACTAGGGCAGAATGAGTGAACAAACTCTTTGTTTTCATAGGAAACGGAACGAGGTTCTGTTCACACCAGTTTCTGCCCTACTAGGGCAGAATGAGTGAACAAACTCTTTGTTTTCATAGGAAACGGAACGAGGTTCTGTTCACACCAGTTCCTGCCCTACTAGGGCAGAATCGTGTGTTCTGCTCAGATCAGCTAACTGTTTTTCCAGAACAGGAAAGTCTCATTGACATCCGATCCTCACTCGAGCAAAACCACTTTTCTGCCCTACTAGGGCAGAATGAGTGAACAAACTCTTTGTTTTCATAGGAAACGGAACGAGGTTCTGTTCACACCAGTTTCTGCCCTACTAGGGCAGAATCGTGTGTTCTGCTCAGATCAGCTAACTGTTTTTCCAGAACAGGAAAGTCTCATTGACATCCGATCCTCACTCAAGCAAAACCACTTTTCTGCCCTACTAGGGCAGAATGAGTGAACAAACTCTTTGTTTTCATAGGAAACGGAACGAGGTTCTGTTCACACCAGTTTCTGCCCTACTAGGGCAGAATGAGTGAACAAACTCTTTGTTTTCATAGGAAACGGAACGAGGTTCTGTTCACACCAGTTTCTGCCCTACTAGGGCAGAATCGTGTGTTCTGCTCAAATCAGCTAACTGTTTTTCAGAACAGGAAAGTCTCATTGACATCCGATCCTCACTCGAGCAAAACCACTTTTCTGCCCTACTAGGGCAGAATGAGTGAACAAACTCTTTGTTTTCATAGGAACGGAACGATGGTTCTGTTCACACCAGTTTCTGCCCTACTAGGGCAGAATCGTGTGTTCTGCTCAGATCAGCTAACTGTTTTTCCAGAACAGGAAAGTCTCATTGACATCCGATCCTCACTCAAGCAAAACACTTTTCTGCCCTACTAGGGCAGAATGATGTGAACAAACTCTTTGTTTTCATAGGAAACGGAACGAGGTTCTGTTCACACCAGTTCCTGCCCTACTAGGCAGAATCGTGTGTTCTGCTCAGATCAGCTCAGCTCAGAACAGGAAAGTCTCATTGACATCCGATCCTCACTCGAGCCAAACCACTTTTCTGCCCTACTAGGGCAGAATGAGTGAACAAACTCTTTGTTTTCATAGGAAACGGGAACGAGGTTCTGTTCACACCAGTTTCTGCCCTACTAGGGCAGAATCGTGTGTTCTGCTCAGATCAGCTAACTGTTTTCCAGAACAGGAAAGTCTCATTGACATCCGATCCTCACTCAAGCAAAATCACTTTTCTGCCCTACTAGGGGCAGAATGAGTGAACAAAATCTTTGTTTTCATAGGAAACGGAACGAGATTCTGTTCACACCAGGTTCTGCCCTACTAGGGCAGAATGAGTGAACAAACTCTTTGTTTTCATAGGAAACGGAACGAGGTTCTGTTCACACCAGTTCCTGCCCTACTAGGGCAGAATCGTGTGTTCTGCTCAGATCAGCTAACTGTTTTTCCAGAACAGGAAAGTCTCATTGACATCCGATCCTCACTCGAGCAAACCACTTTTCTGCCCTACTAGGGCAGAATGAGTGAACTAACCTCTTTGTTTTCATAGGAAACGGAACGAGGTTCTGTTCACACCAGTTTCTGCCCTACTAGGGCAGAATCGTGTGTTCTGCTCAGATCAGCTAACTGTTTTTCCAGAACAGGAAAGTCTCATTGACATCCGATCCTCACTCAAGCAAAACCACTTTTCTGCCTACTAGGGCAGAATGAGTGAACAAACTCTTTGTTTTCATAGGAAACGGAACGAGGTTCTGTTCACACCAGTTTTCTGCCCTACTAGGGCAGAATGAGTGAACAAACTCTTTGTTTTCATAGGAAACGGAACGAGGTTCTGTTCACACCAGTTTCTGCCCTACTAGGGCAGAATCGTGTGTTCTGCTCAGATCAGCTAACTGTTTTTCCAGAACAGGAAAGTCTCATTGACATCCGATCCTCACTCGAGCAAAACCACTTTTCTGCCCTACTAGGGCAGAATGAGTGAAACAAACTCTTTGTTTTCATAGGAAACGGAACGAGGTTCTGTTCACACCAGTTTCTGCCCTACTAGGGCAGAATCGTGTGTTCTGCTCAGATCAGCTAACTGTTTTTCCAGAACAGGAAAGTCTCATTGACATCCGATCCTCACTCAAGCAAAACCACTTTTCTGCCTACTAGGGCAGAATGAGTGAACAAACTCTTTGTTTTCATAGGAAACGGAACGAGGTTCTGTTCACACCAGTTCCTGCCCTACTAGGGGCAGAATCGTGTGTTCTGCTCAGATCAGCTAACTGTTTTTCCAGAACAGGAAAGTCTCATTGACATCCGATCCTCACTCGAGCAAAACCACTTTTCTGCCCTACTAGGGCAGATGAGTGAACAAACTCTTTGTTTCATAGGAAACGGAACGAGGTTCTGTTCACACCAGTTTCTGCCCTACTAGGGCAGAATCGTGTGTTCTGCTCAGATCAGCTAACTGTTTTTCCAGAACAGGAAAGTCTCATTGACATCCGATCCTCACTCGAGCAAAACCACTTTTCTGCCCTTACTAGGGCAGAATGAGTGAACAAACTCTTTGTTTTCATAGGAAACGGAACGAGGTTCTGTTCACACCAGTTTCTGCCCTACTAGGGCAGAATCGTGTGTTCTGCTCAGATCAGCTAACTGTTTTTCCAGAACAGGAAAGTCTCATTGACATCCGATCCTCACTCAAGCAAAACCACTTTTCTGCCCTACTAGGGCAGAATGAGTGAACAAACTCTTTGTTTTCATAGAAAACGGAACGAGGTTCTGTTCACACCAGTTTCTGCCCTACTAGGGCAGAATGAGTGAACAAACTCTTGTTTTCATAGGAAACGGAACGAGGTTCTGTTCACACCAGTTTCTGCCCTACTAGGGCAGAATCGTGTGTTCTGCTCAGATCAGCTAACTGTTTTTCCAGAACAGGAAAGTCTCATTGACATCCGATCCTCACTCAAGCAAAACCACTTTTCTGCCCTACTAGGGCAGAATGAGTGGAACAAACTCTTTGTTTTCATAGGAAACGGAACGAGGTTCTGTTCACACCAGTTCCTGCCCTACTAGGGCAGAATCGTTTGTTCTGCTCAGATCAGCTAACTGTTTTTCCAGAACAGGAAAGTCTCATTGACATCCGATCCTCACTCAAGCAAAACCACTTTTCTGTCCTACTAGGGCAGAATGAGTGAACAAACTCTTTGTTTTCATAGGAAACGGAACGAGGTTCTGTTCACACCAGTTTCTGCCCTACTAGGGGCAGAATGAGTGAACAAACTCTTTGTTTTCATAGGAAACGGAACGAGGTTCTGTTCACACCAGTTTCTGCCCTACTAGGGCAGAATCGTGTGTTCTGCTCAGATCAGCTAACTGTTTTTCCAGAACAGGAAAGTCTCATTGACATCCGATCCTCACTCGAGCAAACCACTTTTCTGCCCTACTAGGGCAGAATGAGTGAACAAACTCTTTGTTTTCATAGGAACGGAACGAGGTTCTGTTCACACCAGTTTCTGCCCTACTAGGGCAGAATCGTGTGTTCTGCTCAGATCAGCTAACTGTTTTTTCCAGAACAGGAAAGTCTCATTGACATCCGATCCTCACTCGAGCAAAACCACTTTTCTGCCCTACTAGGGCAGAATGAGTGAACAAACTCTTTGTTTTCATAGGAAACGGAACGAGGTTCTGTTCACACCAGTTCCTGCCCTACTAGGGCAGAATCGTTTGTTCTGCTCAGATCAGCTAACTGTTTTTCCAGAACAGGAAAGTCTCATTGACATCCGATCCTCACTCAAGCAAAACCACTTTTCTGCCCTACTAGGGCAGAATGAGTGAACAAACTCTTTGTTTCATAGGAAACGGAACGAGGTTCTGTTCACACCAGTTTCTGCCCTACTAGGGGCAGAATGAGTGAACAAACTCTTTGTTTTCATAGGAAACGGAACGAGGTTCTGTTCACACCAGTTTCTGCCCTACTAGGGCAGAATCGTGTGTTCTGCTCAGATCAGCTAACTGTTTTTCCAGAACAGGAAAGTCTCATTGACATCCGATCCTCACTCAAGCAAAACCACTTTTCTGCCCTACTAGGGCAGAATGAGTGAACAAACTCTTTGTTTTCATAGGAAACGGAACGAGGTTCTGTTCACACCAGTTCCTGCCCCTACTAGGGCAGAATCGTTTGTTCTGCTCAGATCAGCTAACTGTTTTTCCAGAACAGGAAAGTCTCATTGACATCCGATCCTCACTCAAGCAAAACCACTTTTCTGTCCTACTAGGGCAGAATGAGTGAACAAACTCTTTGTTTTCATAGGAAACGGAACGAGGTTCTGTTCACACCAGTTTCTGCCCTACTAGGGCAGAATGAGTGAACAAACTCTTTGTTTTCATAGGAAACGGAACGAGGTTCTGTTCACACCAGTTTCTGCCTACTAGGGCAGAATCGTGTGTTCTGCTCAGATCAGCTAACTGTTTTTCCAGAACAGGAAAGTCTCATTGACATCCGATCCTCACTCGAGCAAACCACTTTTCTGCCCTACTAGGGCAGAATGAGTGAACAAACTCTTTGTTTTCATAGGAAACGGAACGAGGTTCTGTTCACACCAGTTTCTGCCCCTACTAGGGCAGAATCGTGTGTTCTGCTCAGATCAGCTAACTGTTTTTTCCAGAACAGGAAAGTCTCATTGACATCCGATCCTCACTCGAGCAAAACCACTTTTCTGCCCTACTAGGGCAGAATGAGTGAACAAACTCTTTGTTTTCATAGGAAACGGAACGAGGTTCTGTTCACACCAGTTCCTGCCCTACTAGGGCAGAATCGTTTGTTCTGCTCAGATCAGCTAACTGTTTTTCCAGAACAGGAAAGTCTCATTGACATCCGATCCTCACTCAAGCAAAACCACTTTTCTGCCCTACTAGGGCAGAATGAGTGAACAAACTCTTTGTTTTCATAGGAAACGGAACGAGGTTCTGTTCACACCAGTTTTCTGCCCTACTAGGGCAGAATGAGTGAACAAACTCTTTGTTTTCATAGGAAACGGAACGAGGTTCTGTTCACACCAGTTTCTGCCCTACTAGGGCAGAATCGTGTGTTCTGCTCAGATCAGCTAACTGTTTTTCAGAACAGGAAAGTCTCATTGACATCCGATCCTCACTCGAGCAAAACCACTTTTCTGCCCTACTAGGGGCAGAATGAGTGAACAAACTCTTTGTTTTCATAGGAAACGGAACGAGGTTCTGTTCACACCAGTTTCTGCCCTACTAGGGCAGAATCGTGTGTTCTGCTCAGATCAGCTAACTGTTTTTTCCAGAACAGGAAAGTCTCATTGACATCCGATCCTCACTCGAGCAAAACCACTTTTCTGCCCTACTAGGGCAGAATGAGTGAACAAACTCTTTGTTTTCATAGGAAACGGAACGAGGTTCTGTTCACACCAGTTTCTGCCCTACTAGGGCAGAATGAGTGAACAAACTCTTTGTTTTCATAGGAAACGGAACGAGGTTCTGTTCACACCAGTTTCTGCCCTACTAGGCAGAATCGTGGGTTCTGCTCAGATCAGCTAACTGTTTTTCCAGAACAGGAAGGTCTCATTGACATCCGATCCTCACTCGAGCAAAACCACTTTTCTGTCCCAACTAGGGCAGAATGAGTGAACAAACTCTTTGTTTTCATAGGAAACGGAACGAGGTTCTGTTCACACCAGTTTCTGCCCTACTAGGGCAGAATCGTGTGTTCTGCTCAGATCAGCTAACTGTTTTTCCAGAACAGGAAAGTCTCATTGACATCCGATCCTCACTCAAGCAAAACCACTTTTCTGCCCTACTAGGGCAGAATGAGTGAACAAACTCTTTGTTTTCATAGGAAACGGACGAGGTTCTGTTCACACCAGTTCTGCCCTACTAGGGCAGAATGAGTGAACAAAATCTTTGTTTTCATAGGAAACGGAACGAGTTCTGTTCACACCAGTTTCTGCCCTACTAGGGCCGAATCGTGTGTTCTGCTCAGATCAGCTAACTGTTTTTCCAGAACAGGAAAGTCTCATTGACATCCGATCCGCACTCGAGCAAAACCACTTTTCTGCCCTACTAGGGCAGAATGAGTGAACAAACTCTTTGTTTTCATAGGAAACGGAACGAGGTTCTGTTCACACCAGTTTCTGCCCTACTAGGGCAGAATCGTGTTGTTCTGCTCAGATAGCTAACTGTTTTTCCAGAACAGGAAAGTCTCATTGACATCCGATCCTCACTCGAGCAAAACCACTTTTCTGCCCTACTAGGGCAGAATGAGTGAACAAACTCTTTGTTTTCATAGGAAACGGAACGAGGTTCTGTTCACACCAGTTTTCTGCCCTACTAGGCAGAACGTGTGTTCTGCTCAGATCAGCTAACTGTTTTTTCCAGAACAGGAAAGTCTCAGTGACATCCAATCCACACTGAGCAAAACCACTTTTCTGCCCTACTAGGGCAGAAGATGAGTGAACAACTCTTTGTTTTCATAGGAACGGAACGAGGTTCTGTCTCACCCAGTTTCTGCCCTCTCTATAGGGCAGAATCGTGTGTTCTGCTCAGATCAGCTAACTGTTTTTCCAGAACAGGAAAGTCTCATAGACATCCAATCCACACTTGAGCAAAACCACTTTTCTGCCCTACTAGGCAGAATGAGTGAACAAACTCTTTGTTTTCATAGGAAACGGAACGAGGTTCTGTTCACACCAGTTTCTGCCCTACTAGGCAGAATCGTGTGTTCTTGCTCAGATCAGCTAACTGTTTTTCCAGAACAGGAAAGTCTCATTGACATCCAATCCACACTTGAGCAAAACCACTTTTCTGCCCTACTAGGGCAGAATGAGTGAACCAACTCTTTGTTTTCATAGAAACGGAACGAGGTTCTGTTCACACCAGTTTTTGCCCTACTAGGGCAGAATCGTGTGTTCTGCTCAGATCAGCTAACTGTTTTTCCAGAACAGGAAGTCTCATTGACATCCGATCCTCACTCGAACAAAACTACTTTTCTGCCTACTAGGGCAGAATGAGTGAACAAACTCTTTGTTTTCATAGGAAAACGGAACGAGGTTCTGTTCACACCAGTTTCTGCCTACTAGGGCAGAATCGTGTGTTCTGCTCAGATCAGCTAACTGTTTTTCCAGAACAGGAAAGTCCTCATTGACATCCGATCCTCACTCAAGCAAAACCACTTTTCTGCCCTACTAGGGCAGAATGAGTGAACAAACTCTTTGTTTTCATAGGAAACGGAACGAGGTTCTGTTCACACCAGTTTCTGCCCTACTAGGGCAGAATCGTGTGTTCTGCTCAGATCAGCTAACTGTTTTTCCAGAACAGGAAAGTTCATTGACATCCAATCCACACTTGAGCAAAACCACTTTTCTGCCCTACTAGGGCAGAATGAGTGAACAAACTCTTTGTTTCATAGGAAACGGAACGAGGTTCTGTTCACACCAGTTTCTGCCCTACTAGGGCAGAATCGTGTGTTCTGCTCAGATCAGCTAACTGTTTTTCCAGAACAGGAAAGTCTCATTGACATCCGATCCTCACTCAAGCAAAACCACTTTTCTGCCCTACTAGCCAGAATGAGTGAACAAAATATTTGTTTTCATAGGAAACGGAACGAGGTTCTGTTCACACCACTTTTCTGCCCTACTAGGGCAGAATGAGTGAACAAAATCTGTTTCTTCGTAGGATACGGAACGTTCTTCTCTCCGAACCATTTTGCTGCCCTACTAGGGCAGAATAGTTTGTTCTGCCCAGATCAGCTAACTGTTTTTCCAGAACAAGAAAATCTAATCGACATCCAATCCACACTTAAGCAAAATGGTTCTCCGAACCATTTTTGCTGCCCTACTAGGACAGAACATCTGCTCAGATCAGCTAACTGTTTTTCCAGAACACGGAAGTCTAATCGACATCCAATCCACACTTGAGCAAAACCATTTTTCTGCCTACTAGGGCAGAATGAGTGAACAAACTCTTTGTTTTCATAGGAAACGGAACGAGGTTCTGTTCACACTACTTTTCTGCCCTACTAGGCAGAATGAGTGAACAAAATCTGTTTCCTTTGTAGGATACGGAACGTTGTTTTCTCCAAACCATTTTGCTGCCCTACTAGGACAGAACAGTTTGTTCTGCTCAGATCAGCTAACTGTTTTTCCAGAACACGGAAGTCTAATCGACATCCAATCCACACTCGAGCAAAACCAGAATGAGTGAACAAAATCTGTTTCCTCGTAGGATACGGAACGTTGTTTTCTCCAAACCATTTTGCTGCCCTACTAGGGCAGAACAGTTTGTTCTGCTCAGATCAGCTAACTGTTTTTCCAGAACACGGAAGTCTAATCGACATCCAATCCACACTTGAGCAAAACCACTTTTCTGCCCTACTAGGGCAGAATGAGTGAACAAACTCTTTGTTTTCATAGGAAACGGAACGAGGTTCGGTTCACACTACTTTTCTGCCCTACTAGGGCAGAATGAGTGAACAAAATCTGTTTCCTCGTAGGATACGGAACGTTGTTTTCTCCGAACCATTTTGCTGCCCTACTAGGGCAGAACAGTTTGTTCTGCTCAGATCAGCTAACGGTTTTTTCACTTGACAAAAACCACTTTTCTGCCCTACTAGGGCAGAATGAGTGAACAAACTCTTTGTTTTCATAGGAAACGGACGAGGTTCTGTTCACACCACTTTTCTGCCCTAGTCGTTCCGTTTCGACATCCGATCCACACTTAAGCAAAACCACTCTCCGAACCATTTTGCTGCCCTACTAGGCAGAACAGTTTGTTCTGCTCAGATCAGCTAACGGTTTTTCCAGAACACAGAAGTCTAATCGACATCCAATCCACACTTGAGAAAAACCACTTTTCTGCCCTACTAGGGCAGAATGAGTGAACAAACTCTTTGTTTTCATAGGAAACGGAACGAGGTTCTGTTCACACTACTTTTCTGCCCTACTAGGGCAGAATGATGTGAACAAAATCTGTTTCCTCGTAGGATACGGAACGTTGTTCTCTCCGAACCATTCTGCTGCCCTACTAGGGCAGAATAGTTTGTTCTGCTCAGATCAGCTAACTGTTTTTCCAGAACAAGAAAGTCTAATCGACATCCGATCCACACTTAAGCAAAAACACTTTTCTGCCCTACTAGGGCAGAATGAGTAAACAAACTCTTTGTTTTCATGAGAAACGGAACGAGGTTCGGTTCACACTACTTTTCTGCCCTACTAGGGCAGAATGAGTGAACAAAATCTGTTTTCCTCGTAGGATACGGAACGTTGTTTTCTCCGAACCATTTGCTGCCCTACTAGGGCAGAACAGTTTGTTCTGCTCAGATCAGCTAACTGTTTCTCCAGAACACGGAAGTCTAATCGACATCCAATCCACACTTGAGAAAAACCACTTTTCTGCCTACTAGGGCAGAATGAGTGAACAAACTCTTTGTTTTCATAGGAAACGGAACGAGGTTCTGTTCACACTACTTTTCTGCCCTACTAGGGCAGAATGAGTGAACAAATTTGTTTCCTCGTAGGATACGGAACCGTTGTTCTCTCCGAACCATTTTGCTGCCCTACTAGGGCAGATTAGTTTGTTCTGCTCAGATCAGCTAACTGTTTTCCAGAACAAGAAAGTCTAATCGACATCCGATCCACACTTAAGCAAAACCACTTTTCTGCCCTACTAGGGCAGAATGAGTGAACAAACTCTTTGTTTTCATAGGAAACGGAACGAGATTCTGTTCACACTACTTTCTGCCCTACTAGGGCAGAATGAGTGAACAAAATCTGTTTCCTCGTAGGATACGGAACGTTTGTTCTCTCCGAACCATTCTGCTGCCCTACTAGGGCAGAACAGTTTGTTCTGCTCAGATCAGCTAACTGTTTTTCCAGAACACGGAAGTCTAATCGACATCCAATCCACACTCGAGCAAAACCAGAATGAGTGAACAAAATCTGTTTCCTCGTAGGATACGTGAACGTTGTTTCTCCGAACCATTTTGCTGCCCTACTAGGGCAGAACAGTTTGTTCTGCTCAGATCAGCTAACGGTTTTCACTTGACAAAAACCACTTTTCTGCCCTACTAGGGCAGAATGAGTGAACAAACTCTTTGTTTTCATAGGAAACGGAACGAGGTTCTGTTCACACCACTTTTCTGCCCTAGTCGTTCCGTTTCGACATCCGATCCACACTTAAGCAAAACCACTCTCCGAACCATTTTGCTGCCTACTAGGGCAGAACAGTTTGTTCTGCTCAGATCAGCTAACGGTTTTTCCAGAACACAGAAGTCAATCGACATCCAATCCACACTTGAGAAAAACCACTTTTCTGCTCTACTAGGGCAGAATGAGTGAACAAACTCTTTGTTTTCATAGGAAACGGAACGAGGTTCTGTTCACACTACTTTTCTGCCCTACTAGGCAGAATGAGTGAACAAAATCTGTTTCCTCGTAGGATACGGAACGTTGTTCTCTCCGAACCATTCTGCTGCCCTACTAGGGCAGAATAGTTTGTTCTGCTCAGATCAGCTAACTGTTTTTCCAGAACAAGAAAGTCTAATCGACATCCGATCACACTTAAGCAAAACCACTTTTCTGCCCTACTAGGGCAGAATGAGTAACAAACTCTTTGTTTTCATGAGAAACGGAACGAGGTTCGGTTCACACTACTTTTCTGCCCTACTAGGGCAGAATGAGTGAACAAAATCTGTTTCCTCGTAGGATACGGAACGTTGTTTTCTCCCGAACCATTTTGCTGCCCTACTAGGGCAGAACAGTTGTTCTGCTCAGATCAGCTACTGTTTCTCCAGAACACGGAAGTCTAATCGACATCCAATCCACACTTGAGAAAAACCACTTTTCTGCCCCTACTAGGGCAGAATGAGTGAACAAACTCTTTGTTTTCATAGGAAACGGAACGAGGTTCTGTTTACACTACTTTCTGCTCTACTAGGCAGAATGAGTGAACAAAATTTGTTTCCTCGTAGGATACGGAACGTTGTTCTCTCCGAACCATTTTGCTGCCCTACTAGGGCAGAATAGTTTGTTCTGCTCAGATCAGCTAACTGTTTTTCCAGAACAAGAAAGTCTAATCGACATCCGATCCACACTTAAGCAAAACCACTTTTCTGCCCTACTAGGGCAGAATGAGTAAACAAACTCTTTGTTTTCATAGGAAACGGAACGAGGTTCTGTTCACACCAGTTTCTGCCTACTAGGGCAGAATAGTTTGTTCTGCTCAGATCAGCTAACTGTTTTTCCAGAACACGGAAGTCTAATCGACATCCAATCCACACTTGAGCAAAACCACTTTTCTGCCCTACTAGGGCAGAATGAGTGAACAAACTCTTTGTTTTCATAGGAAACGGAACGAGATTCTGTTCACACTACTTTTCTGCCCTACTAGGGCAGAATGGAGTGAACAAAATCTGTTTCCTCGTAGGATACGGAACGTTGTTTTCCCCGAACCATTTTGCTGCCCTAATAGGGCAGAACAGTTCGTTCTGCTCAGATCAGCTAACTGTTTTTCCAGAACACGGAAGTCTAATCGACATCCAATCCACACTTGAGAAAACCACTTTTCTGCCCTACTAGGGCAGAATGAGTGAACAAACTCTTTGTTTTCATAGGAAACGGAACGAGGTTCTGTTCACACCAGTTCCTGCCCTACTAGGGCAGAATCGTGTGTTCTGCTCAGATCAGCTAACTGTTTTTCCAGAACAGGAAAGTCTCATTGACATCCGATCCTCACTCAAGCAAAACCACGTTTCTGCCCTACTAGGGCAGAATGAGTGAACAAAATCTTTGTTTTCATAGGAAACGGAACGAGGTTCTGTTCACAACAGTTTCTGCCCTACTAGGGCAGAATGAGTGAACAAAACTCTTTGTTTTCATAGGAAACGGAACGAGGTCTGTTCACACCAGTTCCTGCCCTACTAGGGCAGAATCGTGTGTTCTGCTCAAGATCAGCTAACTGTTTTTCCAGAACAGGAAAGTCTCATTGACATCCGATCCTCACTCAAGCAAAACCACTTTTTCTGCCTTCTAGGCAGAATGAGTGAACAAACTCTTTGTTTTCATAGAAACGGAACGAGGTTCTGTTCACACCATTTTCTGCCTACTAGGGCAGAATCGTGTGTTCTGCTCAGATCAGCTAACTGTTTTTCCAGAACAGGAAAGTCTCATTGACATCCGATCCTCACTCAAGCCAAACCACTTTTCTGCCCTACTAGGGCAGAATGAGTGAACAAAATCTTTGTTTTCATAGAAAACGGAACGAGGTTCTGTTCACACCTCTTTTCTGCCCTACTAGGCAGAATGAGTGAACAAAATCTGTTTCTTCGTAGGATACGGAACGTTCTTCTCTCCGAACCATTTTGCTGCCCTACTAGGGCAGAATAGTTTGTTCTGCTCAGATCAGCTAACTGTTTTTCCAGAACAAGAAAGTCTAATCGACATCCAATCCACACTTAAGCAAAATGGTTCTCCGAACCATTTTGCTGCCCCTACTAGGACAGAACATCTGCTCAGATCAGCTAACTGTTTTTCCAGAACACGGAAGTCTAATCGACATCCAATCCACACTTGAGCAAAACCATTTTCTGCCCCTACTAGGGCAGAATGAGTGAACAAACTCTTTGTTTTCATAGGAAACGGAACGAGGTTCTGTTCACACTACTTTTCTGCCCTACTAGGGCAGAATGAGTGAACAAAATCTGTTTCCTTGTAGGATACGGGAACGTTGTTTTCTCCAAACCATTTTGCTGCCCTACTAGGACAGAACAGTTTGTTCTGCTCAGATCAGCTAACTGTTTTTCCAGAACACGGAAGTCTAATCGACATCCAATCCACACTCGAGCAAAACCCAGAAATGAGTGAACAAAATCTGTTTCCTCGTAGGACACGGAACGTTGTTTTCTCCAAACCATTTTGCTGCCCTACTAGGCAGAACAGTTTGTTCTGCTCAGATCAGCTAACGGTTTTTCCAGAACACGGAAGTCTAATCGACATCCTAATCCACACTTGAGAAAAACCACTTTTCTGCCTACTTGGGCAGAATGAGTGAACAAACTCTTTGTTTTCATAGGAAACGGAACGGAGGTTCTGTTCACACTACTTTTCTGCCCTACTAGGGCAGAATGAGTGAACAAAATCTGTTTCCTCGTAGGATACGGAACGTTGTTCTCTCCGAACCATTCTGCTGCCCTACTAGGGCAGAATAGTTTGTTCTGCTCAGATCAGCTAACTGTTTTTCCAGAACAAGAAAGTCTAATCGACATCCGATCCACACTTAAGCAAAACCACTTTTCTGCCCTACTAGGGCAGAATGAGTAAACAAACTCTTTGTTTTCATAGGAAACGGAACGAGGTTTTGTTCACACCAGTTTCTGCCCTACTAGGGCAGAATAGTTGGTTCTGCTCAGATCAGCTAACTGTTTTTCCAGAAGACGGAAGTCTAATCGACATCCAATCCACACTTGAGCAAAACCACTTTTCTGCCCTACTAGGGCAGAATGAGTGAACAAACTCTTTGTTTTCATAGGAAACGGAACGAGATTCTGTTCACACTACTTTTCTGCCCTACTAGGGCAGAATGAGTGAACAAAATCTGTTTCCTCGTAGGATCCTGAACGTTGTTTTCCCCGAACCATTTTGCTGCCCTAATAGGGCAGAACAGTTTTGTTCTGCTCAGATCAGCTAACTGTTTTGCCAGAACACGGAAGTCTAATCGACATCCAATCCACACTTGAGAAAAACCACTTTTCTGCCCTACTAGGGCAGAATGAGTGAACAAACTCTTTGTTTTCATAGGGAACGGAACGAGGTTCTGTTCACACCAGTTCCTTGCCCTACTAGGGCAAAATCGTTTGTTCTGCTCAGATCAGCTAACTGTTTTTCCAGATCAGGAAAGTCTAATCGACATCCAATCCACACTTGAGAAAAACCACTTTTCTGCCCTACTAGGGCAGAATGAGTGAACAAACTCTTTGTTTTCATAGGAAACGGAACGAGGTTCTGTTCACACCAGTTCCTGCCCTACTAGGGCAGAATAGTTTGTTCTGCTCAGATCAGCTAACTGTTTTTTCCAGAACACGGAAGTCTAATCGACATCCAATCCACACTTGAGCAAAACCATTTTTCTGCCCTACTAGGGCAGAATGAGTGAACAAACTCTTTGTTTTCATAGGAAACGGAACGAGGTTCTGTTCACACTACTTTTCTGCCCTACTAGGGCAGAATGAGTGAACAAAATCTGTTTCCTTGTAGGATACGGAACGTTGTTTTTCTCCAAACCATTTTGCTGCCCTACTAGGACAGAACAGTTTGTCTGCTCAGATCAGCTAACTGTTTTTCCAGAACACGGAGTCTAATCGACATCCAATCCACACTCGAGCAAAACCAGAATGAGTGAACAAAATCTGTTTCCTCGTAGGATACGGAACGTTGTTTTCTCCAAACCATTTTGCTGCCCTACTAGGGCAGAACAGTTTGTTCTGCTCAGATCAGCTAACGGTTTTTCCAGAACACGGAAGTCTAATCGACATCCCAATCCACACTTGAGAAAAACCACTTTTCTGCCCTACTAGGCAGAATGAGTGAACAAACTCTTTGTTTTCATAGGAAACGGAACGAGGTTCGGTTCACACTACTTTTCTGCCCTACTAGGGCAGAATGAGTGAACAAAATCTGTTTCCTCGTAGGATACGGACGTTGTTTTCTCCGAACCATTTTGCTTGCCTACTAGGGCAGAACAGTTTGTTCTGCTCAGATCAGCTAACGGTTTTTCCAGAACAGTTCCTGCCCTACTAGGGCAAAATCGTTTGTTCTGCTCAGATCAGCTAACTGTTTTTCCAGAACAGGAAAGGCCAATCGACATCCAATCCACACTTGAGAAAAACCACTTTTCTGCCCTACTAGGGCAGAATGAGTGAACAAACTCTTTGTTTTCATAGGAAACGGAACGAGGTTCTGTTCACACCACTTTTCTGCCCTACTAGGGCAAAATCGTTTGTTCTGCTCAGATCAGCTAATTGTTTTTCCAGAACAGGAAAGTCTAATCGACATCCAATCCACACTTGAGAAAAACCACTTTTCTGCCCTACCTAGGCCAGAATGAGTGAACAAAATTATTGTTTTCATAGGAAACGAAACGAAGTTCGTTCACACCACTTTTCTGCCCTACTAGGGCAGAATGAGTGAACAAATTCTGTTTCCTCGTAGGATACGGAACGTTGTTCCCTCCAAACCATTTTGCTGCCCTACTAGGGCAGAATAGTTTGTTCTGCTCAGATCAGCTAACTGTTTTTCCAGAACAAGAAAGTCTAATCGACATCCAATCCACACTTAAGCAAAACCACTTTTCTGCCCTACTAGGGCAGAATGAGTGAACAAAATCTTTGTTTTCATAGGAAACGGAACGAGGTTCTGTTCACACCAGTTTCTGCCCTACTAGGGCAGAATGAGTGAACAAACTCTTTGTTTTCATAGGAAACGGAACGAGGTTCTGTTCACACCAGTTCCTGCCCTACTAGGGCAGAATCGTGTGTTCTGCTCAGATCAGCTAACTGTTTTTCCAGAACAGAAAGTCTCATTGACATCCGATCTCACTCAAGCAAAACCACTTTTCTGCCCTACTAGGGCAGAATGAGTGAACAAACTCTTTGTTTCATAGGGAACGGAACGAGGTTCTGTTCACACCAGTTCTGCCCTACTAGGGCAAAATCGTTTGTTCTGCTCAGATCAGCTAACTGTTTTCCAGATCAGGAAAGTCTAATCGACATCCAATCCACACTTGAGAAAAACCACTTTTCTGCCCTACTAGGGCAGAATGAGTGAACAAACTCTTTGTTTTCATAGGAAACGGAACGAGGTTCTGTTCACACCAGTTTCTGCCCTACTAGGGCAGAATGAGTGAACAAACTCTTTGTTTTCATAGGAAACGGAACGAGGTTCTGTTCACACCAGTTCCTGCCCTACTAGGGCAGAATCGTGTGTTCTGCTCAGATCAGCTAACTGTTTTTCCAGAACAGGAAAGTCTCATTGACATCCGATCCTCACTCAAGCAAAACCACTTTTCTGCCCTACTAGGGCAGAATGAGTGAACAAACTCTTTTGTTTCATAGGGAACGGAACGAGGTTGTTCTGTTCACACCAGTTCCTGCCCTACTAGGGCAAAATCGTTTGTTCTGCTCAGATCAGCTAACTGTTTTTCCAGATCAGGAAAGTCTAATCGACATCCAATCCACACTTGAGAAAAACCACTTTTCTGCCCTACTAGGGCAGAATGAGTGAACAAACTCTTTGTTTTCATAGGAAACGGAACGAGGTTCTGTTCACACCAGTTCCTGCCCTACTAGGGCAGAATAGTTTGTTCTGCTCAGAACAGCTAACTGTTTTTCCAGAACACGGAAGTCTAATCGACATCCAATCCACACTTGAGCAAAACCACTTTTCTGCCCTACTAGGGCAGAATGAGTGAACAAACTCTTTGTTTTCCATAGAAACGGAACGAGGTTCGGTTCACACTACTTTTCTGCCCTACTAGGGCAGATGAGTGAACAAAATCTGTTTCCTCGTAGGATACGGAACGTTGTTTTCTCCGAACCATTTTGCTGCCCTACTAGGGCAGAACAGTTTGTTCTGCTCAGATCAGCTAACGGTTTTTCCAGAACAGGAAAGTCTCATTGACATCCGATCCTCACTCAAGCAAAACCACTTTTCTGCCCTACTAGGGCAGAATGAGTGAACAAACTCTTTGTTTTCATAGGAAACGGACGAGGTTCTGTTCACACCAGTTCCTGCCCTACTAGGGCAGAATCGTGTGTTCTGCTCAGATCAGCTAACTGTTTTTCCAGAACAGGAAAGTCTCATTGACATCCGATCCTCACTCAAGCAAAACCACTTTTCTGCCCTACTAGGCAGAATGAGTGAACAAAACTCTTTGTTTTCATAGGGAAACGGAACGAAGTTCTGTTCACACCAGTTCCTGCCCTACTAGGGCAAAATCGTTTGTTCTGCTCAGATCAGCTAACTGTTTTTCCAGATCAGGAAAGTCTAATCGACATCCAATCCACACTTGAGAAAAACCCACTTTTCTGCCCTACTAGGGCAGAATGAGTGAACAAACTCTTTGTTTTCATAGGAAACGGAAACGAGGTTCTGTTCACACCAGTTCCTGCCCTACTAGGGCAGAATAGTTTGTTCTGCTCAGATCAGCTAACTGTTTTTCCAGAACACGGAAGTCTAATCGACATCCA